>AWUE01014596.1:0-31358 GCA_001974825.2 Corchorus olitorius
GGCCGACTTTTGTATGTTTATTTATTTGGGGTGAGTGCTGACTGCTGACCATTATAAGTTACTGAAACTTATAAATCAAATCACTACGAAAGGTATAAGAATGATTTATATATACGTAATTTTTGTACTAAACTTTTATGCAAGTATCATTTCCTATGATTGATTCCCAAGGAAAGTAATACTAATTTCCAACTAAGAAGTGCTCTGGTATAACCATTCAGACTTTGTTGCTTTTGAAAAACCTCTAGGTTTCAAACCTTCATTTCCATTCCTGCTATAGAAAGTTCTATCTGTATTTACCTTTTGTATAAAAATGTGGATTCTGCCCCATCACCATTTTGGTGTGATATGGTGTAGGTTAATATCTCGTTGGCTGCTGCTAATGCTCGTCTTCGCAATGTCAGAGAAGAACGGGATCAATTTGATGAAGCTAACAATCAAATTCTTGCCCACTTGAAATCGAAGGTATGGGTTTTTTCTGTCCATGATTTCTATACGTGTAATATTTACAATGCTATAATGCTTATAAATTACTTTACTTGATAACATTATTGCCTTTTTAATGGTTCAACTTACTGAGAATTCTCTCTAATTTGTTAACAGGAAGATGAACTATCAAAATCCGTTTCTGCATGTAGAGTAGAAGCAGAAGTTCTACATACATGGATTAATTTCTTGGAAGACACTTGGCTTCTCCAGTCATCATATGCAGAAACTAAGAACAAGCAAGCCAAGTATGTAATCTAACATTCTATTCTTCTCTCAAGTCAGACCATCATGTTTTTGATAATCCTCCTTCATTGAATCTATTTCTAAATTTTTTGCATTGAATATATTTTATGAATTCTCCTCTTAATTTTATAAATTCATGCATACAGTGCTGGATTTGTTGACTTTTTGGTCAATACTTGTTTGCATTTTCCAGTGAGGAATTGGAGCAACATGAGGGTTATTTTGTGAACTTGGCCATTACTCTTCTCTCTGCCTACAAGGTATTCGATATATTTTGTTGGAAGAAATCGTTAATTCGAGAACCTTAATTATGGTTAAGTCTCACCTTAATTCCTATTTCTCTCTCACATATATTCTGCTTGGGATTTTTTTATCCTTTTGCAGAAAGAACTGGGTCCTTCCATCAGCCGCATTGAGAAATTTGTGGAGAACCTGAAGAAGTTGAGTGAGAGGTAATATTTTTTTGAATCTTTATTTTTGACATTTCTGACCTATTCTATGGCAATCTCCAAATTTCTTTTGCCTGACAACACAGATCAGAGACTAACCCGGGTAATGAGGATTCGAAAGATTTAAACCCAAGGAAACATCTTGAGGAGGAATATTTGGATTTTGAAGCCAAGGTAAAAATGTTGTTACCTTTCATTAAATGGTGCTGACTTGCAGATACCATGTCATGAGTTGCAGTCAGTCATCTAGCATTTATACCCCACTTATCTATATTTTCTCTTTCCTTAACTCTTTTCCTTCTCTCCTTTTTTCTCAGCAGATTCTTGCACCACTTGAAACACATATTTCATGAGCTTCTTTAACACTAGTTTTAAGCATTTTTAGTTCTAACCGCAAGTTTCTCTGTTTTCAAATTTTAACGGTTAAGACATTGATAAACCTAGAAGCTTATTTATTAGTTGGTCAATGATAAATGGGTGCAAAGGTTGTAGAGTGATCTGTTGACCGGTTCCTTTTCTTTTTTCAGATTATAACCACCTTCAGTGTTGTGGATAACATGAAGGAGCAGTTTTATGCTAAGCATGGGACAATTTCAAGGTTAGATAAATACTTTTGTATGCAAATTCTTTCCAATTCCCTGTACATGAGTTCATAAACCGATTTTCCTGTTCCCTATCCAGGAAGGACGATCCCAAGGTTAAACAGCTATTTGATGACATTGAAAAGTTAAGAGCAGAATTTGAATCTATTGAAAGGCCTACATTAGAGATGGAGACTCCCGATGCTGATACTCCTGATGAGAAGCCGCAAGAAACTGTATCCCCTTTATCTCCTTTATCTCCAACCCCAAGTCCAACTCTGGAATCAACACAACCCAAAAAACCTGAAACAAAGAAGAATCCCGAAACACAGCCAGTGCTAGACGCTGCAGCGGAACTAGCAAAGCTGGAGTCCGAGTTTGGGAAGGTTGACCAAGACTACTCAACGGAGGAAATAGGTGATTGGGAGTTTGATGAACTTGAAAGGGAGCTGACATCTGGTGGTTCTGCTTCCGGCAAATAGATCAGATAAAATTGACCTTATGGGAAAACTATAATTAAGTCACTGGTATCTGATATATGGACAAGCACTTGTACTGGTGTGACATGTATCGATATTACCAGCCCGAAAAAAGCTGCATTTTAGTAACAAGCTTTTTATTGTAACATCTGTAACGTTGGATTGGTTTCCAATTTGTTCATTCATCTGTAAATACTTTCAACCTGTAATATCGAAATCAAAACAAAAGAATCAAATATACATTGTGAATCCTAACAGTTTACGGGATACTTTCCCAAGCCTTAATAATACATTGTGGTGTTATGTGAAACAGGGTAGATTAGACTTAGAGCTGATATGTGGATTCATAGTGGATTGATCATCAATTGAAAAAGTAGAAAGAGAAATGATTCTATGTTGCTGTACAGGACCGGTCACTAGCTCGAAGAACAACAGATGGATAAACCCAGGAGCTCTGGTCTTGTGGGGTTTTGAAATCTTTGTTGGTTTTTTTTTTTTTTGAAAGTAAATGGTGAACCCCATGAAAAGAACATTAGCTGTATTGGAAAAAAAGGTTTCCTGATATAGAAATTGGAATTTGTCTTATCTTTAGAAGAGCACCATCATTTTGCAGGGGCCTGCAATGCTTTCAACACAAGGTAGTGGGGTGGGAATTTTCCAACCCCAAAAATCGCTCTTCCAAAGGCAGAAAAGGTTGTTTTGATAGCAAACTGTGTCGTTTGCTGTTGCTGGTGGGATACTCGGCAATAGTGTCCCTCCAGTCGAGCCCGACGAGGCTCTGCTTTTCAACCTCTAACCCAATCAGACCACCCTGGAAACCCCCATTTTCTGGGTGGTGGGTCATTTGGATTGATCCATCTATGGCTATCGTTCATGCATACTTTTCCCTTGTTTGTAGGAAAACTTGTGAATTGTCAGGGTTAGGTATTTCAACTTGGCTCAACAAAATCATGAATGCAAGCTCACTATCAAATTCCATGTTGGCCATCTTGGTATTTCTTTCACAATGTAGGATATGATAGCATAGTCTTCTTATATCTTTACTCACAAAAATTTTCATGAAATTGTCGCGAACGGAACAAATCTATCAAGCAAAATAATGTTGTTTGATATCTTGTTTTGATTCTTATGTGATGGAGATGACTCAATATTGTTAGTTTTTGGTTTGGTTTCTTTTTATGTAAACTTTATTCTGTGACCCCTGCTGTCCTGCACTCCCCTGTTAAGGACACTAGGTCTTAAACAAGGGGAAATTTATCATAATTATGTCCCATATCAACAAAGCAATACCCTTCTTGGTGCTTGTAAGGAAATGGAAAGCACATTTCTTCTTTATACCCACCAAAAAGGGAGAAAAGAGTGAAAAGAAGGAAAAAAGAAAGGGTCAGAATATGAGGAAGCCTAGGGAATAAGAAGGAAAGTGAACATTATAATCTCTTTCAAATAGATACAAGAGGATAATTTTCACATGTGCTCCAACAAGGTCCGAGATAAGCTAAGATTTTTGTACCTCAGTATAATGTTCAAAGGAAAAGATATTTTATTATTAATCTTACTTCAATCCGACATTTGTTGGGTCAAGAAGAATGAATTCGATTCTGCCTACGTGAGGTCTCGTATTCAAGTCTTGTAAATGAAGAAAATAGAGATTAGGAGAACTTCCCCATTTAGAGTTCAACGCAACTCAACTCCAAATAAATTGAGAACCAATAATGGTTATGGGATACTAAGAATTCACTAAAAAAAAGATCAATCTTAATACCAAATAGAAAAAACTACCAAAAGATAGGATCCAATGAACTAAAAGAATGGTCAATTATTCATAACAATACACATGATGTAGCGTTCTAATATGGCCAAAGAAGACTTGAAAGTCTAGCTTTGGCCTATAGGCTAGAAATTAAAGAGTAGTTGAAGTGTATTTTCTTATGTTTTTCCTTTCCCATAGATTATGATATATACTACTCTTAAACAAGACATGTTTAGATTAAAATCAAAAGAGAAAGAAAAGAAAAGAATAGTATATAGGTTTGTGGGGAGTGTGTTAAAAGGGAAGACAAGCGAAAAAGAAAAAGAAAATACACAAAAATTTCATCCACATTTTCCTCCCTTAATTCCACTCCCACCATGAGATGTCGGATCATCTATTGTTTTCTTAGCTGAAGTCAACAACTCATGCACTCTTTCATATTGTCTTTAAAAAAAATGTCATTTTAGAGTAACTAAAGAAATCAAAAGAAAGACATTAATAAAACAACTAAAATTAATGGACAGAGACTTTATGTTGCTGCAATTCTTGATTTTTCTTGAAGTATACCCATTTCTAACCTGTATTACATGTATAAATATGAATACTAAATTTAATACACTTCAACTAAAAAAAAGTGAAAAAAAAAAAGAAAAGATGAAAGGATGAAAAGGAATTTGAATGCACACGTGTTGGAGCTATATGGGTCATTTTAATACTAGGAGACAGTTTATTGAAAAGTTGTGAAGAACAACAAACCCTGGAATCCAGTAAAAGCAGAAAAAGCATGTAATGAAAAGTGATTCTTTAACTGTTAATCAGTATATTAATTTACTAAGCAAAGGAAACTTTATTCTATAGTTTTTTTGTTTTTGTCAGCTACTATAAGGGAACAAATACATAAAGAAGTTGTTTCAATAATATAAAGAAAATGCTGGAAACCAGGTTTTGGAATATGGGGTATGATCTATACTTTCAAATCTGAAACTTTAATTTTGGCTTAGGGATTCCATAAATATCCAGTAAATAGTTTTCTTTTTTGAGTAAATGATGTGATTTTTAAGTGACAAAACAGAAAATGTTACCAGGATGTTGTCTTCCACTGAGATTATAATTTATGACCCACATCATCAAAATCTGTTTTTTTTTTTTTTTTTTTTTTTCTGCATCATTAGATAACAAATTATTGCTGGTGTTTTTATTGATAATTTCTGCAAAATCAGATCAAATAATGATATTGCAGATCATTACTCTATAAATTGTTTTGCATGATCTTAATCATGGTTCCACCCTTATGTAATAATTAAGGATATAATAAGTCTTAATGATGGAACCCTACAGTGCTTCACAAGTAACCCTGAGAGCCACTATGATAGAAAAGCTGATATATATACAATCAATTCAACTTGGGAAATCATTAATGATTTGTTATTATGTTCTTAATATAAAGTATGAAAAGATGGGATTCCATTAGTTTTATTAAGTTCATTTTATAATGAAAAGTAATGGGGAATTAGCCACCAAAATATTAAGTTTAACTTTAAGAATGAAAAAAAGTGACAGACATCAGTACTAGAGGGTTTGGCCCCATTGCAAGAACTTCCATAATGTTTAAATTTTATATTTGGAAGCATATGAAAAGATTTAGAAGAAAAGTTTCAGACAAAATACCCCACAGTTATTTTCATTTGCCATAAACTTTGTCAGCATCAACACAATTTAAAGAGTGCACTCAACTCCCTCTCTATATTCAAACCTCAGTTCCATACCCTAAACTGAGATTATACAGAGAGAGAAGAAAAAAAAGATTTTGAATTACCTGAAAAAAAATGGCAGTGAGTCTCTTATCAGATGATTTTGAAGATGAGGAATACATTGACATGGAAGTCAGTTCATATTCCAACTTCTTCTGCAACTCCATAAACTCTCCTCCACACCCTAGAGAGTTTGAGTTCCAAATGTCATCAGTTTCCATGGAAAGAGAGCCTTCAACTTCTCCAGCTGATGAACTTTTCTACAAAGGGAAATTGCTCCCTCTTCACCTCCCGCCGCGTCTGCAAATGGTGGAAAAGCTCCTGCTTCAGCATTCCAATTCTGTTTATGAAGACAGAAAAGATAATTTTGAAGAGTTTTATAGCACCCCATTGGAAACTACTGTTACAACACCAACTGCAATGAGCACTCCATTTGAGTCCTGTAATATTTCACCTTCTGAATCATGCAGGGTTAGTAGGGAGCTGAATCCTGAAGAGTACTATAATAATTTCTTTGAGTACTCAACAGAAGAAGCAAGTGGAAGAATATTCATTGGTGAAAATTACCAGAAGAAGTCTTGGACTAAAAAGCTTAAGCTGATCAAACAGTCTTCTTCTATTGGTTCAAAACTGAAAGCTTCTAGGGCTTATCTCAAATCTTTGTTTGGTAAATCAGGTTGCTCTGATGAATCCTGTGCAGCTGCAAAAGTTGCTGATGAAGCATCAGTTACAAAAGCAAAAGAAAAACTGGAAAGATACGCGAAAACAACAAAGAAAAATCCATTCGGACAAATCTATCAGGAAAATGTAACTCAGGACAATAGCAATCGCCATAGGAGATCATTTTCTCTGGCAATCAAAAGACATTCAACAAACAAGTCATCAGTCTCTTCAACAACATCATCATCAGGCTCTTCTTCATCTTCCAGCTCAAATGGTTTTCAGTATTTGCAGTTTCTGAAAAGAAGCAGCAGTGTGAATGCAGAGGTTGAGAATCCAATTCAAGGAGCAATTGCACATTGCAAGCAATCTCAGCAGTTGATGAGGTCAAGAAAGACTGTTAGTGAAGTTGGTTTCTACTCTTTGTCAGCTTCAAGTATTGCAATTTGTGAAGACCAAGAACTTTGCAGGGGTTGAAAAATATAGATTGTAGTTTTTGTTTTTGATGTTTTATCTATTTCCTTCTTTAACTTTTCCATCTCATAATTTTGATAGGCTATGCTTTCTATCAGAACAAAAGTCTGCAAAACTGTCTTCTACTGTTAAGACCACATAAAAGTTCTATGAAAGCTTCTTAAAATTGATCAAGTTCCTCAAATATGAGCAGAAATTGTTTGCTTAAAGTATTTCTCTTACATTTGCATCAATTAACCTTCGAAATCACATTAAAGTTCAATTTCCCATCAGTTCAAGACTTCACAAATAAGACTCAATATGGAGTACTAGGATCCTTTCTTTCCTAAGTTTGTTTCACTTTGCAGATTTTGACAACTGAAGTTACAGTTAGATAAAAAAAGACTCAGCTTAGATGTTGAAAAACCATCAAACAAGAATTTGGTACATCAATTAAGTCAAAATTAACATCATTTTATTTGTCTTTTTTGCTTCAAAAATAATGCAGCCCTATCAGTTAACTTAAGCATCAGTTCAAACCTTATAAACCCAATGTAAAAAATTTCAGAATCTGTCATTCTGGCAATACTATGTAAGTTTTAGGCTTTATTCACCTATACAATTAAAGCTATGTAAATTTGGATTCAAACTGTTCAAATAGAGAAAAAATATATTATCTTCTCAACCATTCAGTTGGTAGAAAGGTTCAAATTCATGATGAGCTTCCATAAACAGACAAACTCCATAATGGTTATTATTATTTGGTTAAAAAGAGTCTTTTCAGAAAGAAACAAGATTATTACTGATAAATAACAAAACATGGTTCCTTGATTTCAGGGTGTTTTCAGAATCCTAGATTGCAATGTAATAATAGTTTATCCTTTGTAAGTTCCCCTAGTTTCACTTTCACCTTTATATGTTCAAAATTTATCCCAAAAAAAAGCAGAAAAAAGTTGAAATCTTCTTAACACATGACATTAAGAAATGAAATTTGCTTACTTGTAAAGGGAAGATTAATCTCAGTTCCCATCAATTTTCTAGAGAGCCGCCATGGGTTGTTTTTTTTCCTGGAAAGTATAAATTATAGCAAAGTAATCATAAATCAGGCAAAGGTAAGATATTATATCAGTTCCAACCAATCATCAGATAACAGAACTAATCATGACTGTGATTGCCAAAAACCTACCTGCCTGCCTCTTTAGAACAATTAAGAGACACCTGCCACCATTTAAATATTTTCATAATTAATTAAACTAAGAAAAAAGAAAAAAAGGGGTTTTCTTGATATAATTGAGAAATGTTTTTTTTTTTCTAGAGAACTAGAAAATAGTGCCATAAAATATGAAAAAAGGGAAGGGAGTGAAAATCTTTCAAGTACAGACAAACAGGGTTTCAGGTGGCTACTTTTTTTTGTTTTACTCTTTTTTTTTCAATTTTATTAGTGGGTCTACCAAAACCTTAAACTAAGAAAATATGTCAGGCAGAGTTTTGACAGGATTAGAACCAAAGAAAAAGCAAATAAAAAGGCTATAATTTTTGGTTGATGTTGCTAAGCACTAAAGAGGGTGTCTTTGTTAAGCATATATATGTGATAAGAAAACTTCTTCCCACCCACCCAACTTCCATGGATGTCTTGAAAAAAAGAAATTGAACTAATATTGCTGCAATGCTTAAACATTGGGTGTTGTTGGTTTGTTTGTCTGTCACTGAAATTTTCTAGAGACCCAATGGGACAATCTATCTGCTAAAATTCCACTTTGGCCTGTTTTGTCATGTAATATATTACATGGTTTATGATGTATAAAGTTGTTTCCATCCCATAGGTTCATGTAAAGAATATCTGTCTCTTTTTGCTGATTGAGCTTGTAAAAGTTTACACTTACGAGCTAAGCCCTTAATTATCAAAGTATGTCACAGAAAAGTTTTTTTTGAAAAAAAAATTCCCAATATTACTTAGTTTAAAGATCACCTTGACAGATTTAGTGGCATTGAGAAGAAAAAGTGGTAAGGGTAGCCTGATTCAAAAGAATTGATTATCTAAAACTTAAACTATTATGTTATAAGGTTAAAAATAAGGGTAACCAACGAATATTGAGAGGTTTTAGGAGCGTAAAAAAAATCCTTGTCGGCTACGAAAGTATTGACCTAGTTTCCAAGCGGCGGCGCTATGGAGGAAGAGGCGGCGGGTGAACCGCCGACGATAGGGGAAAAGACTGGGGTGAAACGTGTTCGTTCATCCATGGAGCAGCAGGGTACGGAAGTGATTTCTTCTCCTCTATTGGGAACGTCTCAGACTGGTGCAAAAGGCATGGAGGCAGCCAGTTCGTATCGAGACAAACTGCTCAATTCCCATGCTACGACTACGGATTTGGATGCTGATGAGGATGACGAGATGGAAGAAGGAGAGATCTCGGAATCTGATTATGACTCTGATGATGATAATATTGAAGAGAATATTGATGGACCTTGTGTTTGGTTGACGAAGGAGGATAAGAAGCGAATCAGGCAGCCTTGGAAACTCTCGGTGATTGTGAAATTGCTTGGTAGAACAATTAGCTATACCTACCTCTGTAATCGATTTGAAGACACTATGGTCTTTAAAAGGGGATTACAAGGTTATAGACCTGGATCATGGCTATTATTGTCTTCGTCTTACTCGTCCCAGTGATTATGAGTTTGTTTTCAAGCCTTGGTTAATTGCTGATCATTATTTAACTGTTCGGAGATGGTCTCCATATTTCCGATCTCATGAGGCTACAATTGACAGGGTGGCAGCATGGATTCGGTTTCCCTCAATGCCAATTGAGTTCTATGATAGGAAAATCCTAAGAACAATGGCAGAAAAAATTGGCAAATTTGTGAATGTGGATAAGAATACAACTGAAGCTTCTCGGGGCAAGTTTGCTAGGCTGAGCGTCGAGATTGATCTCTCCAAGCCGCTGGTGCCTTACATCTTTATAGGTAATAGGTGGCAACGAGTGGAGTATGAAGGTCTCAAAATGGTTTGTTATTCTTGTGGAAGATTTGGGCATGATTCGGATGGTTGCAAATTGAAACAACAAGAGACGGAGACGTCAGAGACAGGCCGGGATGTCGCGCAACCTCTGCAGCCTTCACAGTGGAATAAAGAGGAGGAAAAGCAAGCTGGCTTTGGCCCCTGGATGGTGGTGAAAAAACCTCCAAGGAAGCTGCCTGCCAACAAACAGATGAATGGAAAAGAAAAGGTGACGGCACCTAATAATGGCCAGACGGGTTCGAGGTTTGCTGTTCTGGGTGATGGTGAGGATTCTCAAGAGTCCGATGAGATTGTGCCGAATACTTTTGTCTCGGCTGAGCAACCAAATACCAAGAAAAGTGCAGGTGGTCAAAAGCTACAGGGAGAGAGTCGCAAACAATTTCAAAAGAACTTAAAAAGTGTTGCCATTTTAACCAACAAAGGGAACGTCAGTGGCTCTTCATCTGGTGGTAACAAGGCTAAACAGGGTCCTAAAATTGCTGCTTCTGACAAGGTTGACAAGAGTCCTGTCGTGCAACTCACTTCGACTGCAGTGGTACCCGGAAAAGTAACGGTTTATGCTCCAATTGGGGAGGACTCGGAGCCTATTAATATGGATACGGTTTCTTCTCCTTCCATGGTTGTTTCGCCCCAAAACCTATTACAATTATGTGTCAACCTTGATGATCAGGAGGATGACATGGTTGGGATTGGCGTGAATGGTGCTGCTAGGGAAAAAGATCCTTCCATGAAAGAAGATTTAATGAATGATGAGATGACATCTCCAAGCTTGTCGGATGAGGGCATTGCCATGCTTGATTCTTGAGTTCTTTTCTCCTATCCTTTTTATATTATTTTATGTTATTTAACATAATTAGCTGGAATGTGAGGGGCGCTGCTTCTCGACGGAGTATCCGTAATATTAAGAATTTAATTTCTTTGCATAAGCTGCATGCCTTAATCATCTTGGAGCCTAGGATTTCAGGTACTACTCAAGCTGACAAGGTTTGCAGGCAACTTGGTTTTCCTAATTTCTTTCGAGTTGAAGCTGAAGGATTTTCTGGTGGCATTTGGCTTCTTTGGAATTCTTTGCATGTTCAGATTGAAATTGTAGCCTATTTAGATCAATTCATTCATGCCCTGGTGTCGGGTATTAGTGAATTTGATTGGCTTCTGACAGCGGTGTATGGCAGTCCGGATGAAGCTGAACGACGGGGCCTTTGGCAGTCCCTAACCGAAGCAAATGGTATTCATCATCTCCCTTGGCTGCTTATGGGAGATTTCAATCAGGTGCTTTCAGCAGATAAGAGACAAAGTCGTTGTAGTGTTAATTTGGGAAATTGTCGACGAATGTTGAATTGTTTTAGAGATTGCAACCTTTGTTGATTTGGAGACATCAGGACCGAAATTCACTTGGTGGAACAAAATGGGATGGTTCGAATTTTACTAAGGCCAAACTGGACCGAGCCGTGGCTAATGAACTTGGTTGTATTTGATCAATAATTTTACGGTCACAACACTTCCCCGTACGAATTCTGATCACCACCCTATATGTTTGAAATGTTCTGATGCGAGTTATGGGAGCCCACCATTGTATTTTCGATTTGAGAATGCATGGATGACACATGATAATTTCATGGATTGTGTAAAGGAGAGTCTATCTAAATCCAACACAGCTCTGCTTGATACTCTTCACGTTCTCGCACAGGATTTAAAAGTGTGGAGCACGGCATGTTTTGGTGATATCTATAGGCGAAAGAGGCGAGTTTTAGCTCGGTTAAAATGGCATTCAGAAATGTCTTGATCAGGGACCGAATGATTATTTGCAGCAACTAGAGGTGCTACTAATCGAAGAGTTTAATTTAATTTGTTTTCAAGAAGAGACTATGCTGAAGCAAAAAAGCCGAATGGAATGGATTAAGCATGGGGATTGCAATTCAAAGTTTTTCCATGCTGCAATCAAGAAAGCTCATACTAAACGTGTTGTCACTGCACTGAAATTGGAGGATGGAACTTGGTGTTCAGAGCCGGATTCCCTCAGGCAAGTCGTTGTTGATTATTACCGTGAGCTTTATTCTAAAAATGATATTTCTGCTAGTTATCATAGATTGGCAGCTCTCTGTTCTAGTTGGAAATTAGATCCTGCAGATTAGCTTTCATTGCAAGAGGATATCTCGAAAGAAGAAGTTAAAGCTGCTCTTTTTGGGATGCATCCCAATAAAAGCCCTGGTGTTGACGGATTTCCTGCAGGTTTCTTTCAGAAAACATGGAATGTAACAGGTGATTTGTTAGTCTCCTTGGCCAGGTCGGCTTTTTCTAATGGAATGATTGATGATCAGCTTAATCGCACCATTATTGTATTGATACCAAAGATTGATAATCCAGAGCGGATTTCACAATTTCGCCCCATTAGTCTCTGCACAGTTCCGCTCAAAGTGGTGACAAAGTTGATGGTGGACAGGATTCGGCCATTACTTAACCGCTTGGTGAGTAAGAATCAATCTAGTTTTGTTCCAGGGCGCAATACAACTGATAACATCATAGTGGTTCAGGAAGCTTTGCACACTATGCGCACGATGAAAAGAAAGAAAGGTGTTGTGGCAATTAAGATTGATTTGGAGAAGGCTTATGACAGGATTCGTTGGTCTTTTTTACGTGAAGTTTTGGAGGAAATAGATTTACCCTCTTCATGGGTGAATTTAATCATGAATATTGTTTCTTCAAACCAATTTTCCATTCTTTGGAATCGGGAAAGGCTGCCATTTTTCTCTCCTTCTAGAGGCATCCGATAGGGAGACCCTCTCTCCCCGTACCTATTTGTTCTATGCCTAGAAAAGCTTGGTCACTTAATTGATGAAGAGGTGAAGCAGGCACGTTGGAAGCCTCTACAATTACATCTAGGGGGCCCTCTTTATCTCATGTTTGTTTTGCGGATGATTTGGTACTCTTTGGGGAAGCTTCTACGGCTCAGCTTGATGTGATGATGAGTGTGCTTCATTCTTTTTGTGACGCTTCGGGTGAGAAAATAAGCCTGTCTAAATCTAAAATCCTTGTCTCTTCGAACATTGATCATAGTAGAGCTATGAATTTGAGCAATCATTGTGGTATTCCATTAACTAATGATTTTGGAAATACCTTGGAGCCCCGATGATTCATGGGAGAGTCACTAAGTCTACATATAACTCTCTTCTAAGTAGAGCACAGGCTCGGTTTCTTTCTTGGGGTAATCAATTCCTTTCCATGGCGGGAAGGATCACTTTGATTCAATCTGTGTTAAGTGCTTTGCCTGTGTATTTGATGCAGTCAACTTTTCTGCCTGAATCTACGGTGACTGGTCTTGATAAGCTTATGAGGCAATTTTTATGGGGCGAGGAAGTGGGCAATAGAAAACTTCACGCCATTGCCTGGGACCGAATTTGCTTGCCTAAGGAACAAGGTGGCCTCGGTGTGCGGGATACTAGAAAGGCTAATTTAGCTTTCTTAGCAAAATTGGGTTGGCAAATTATCACAAATAAGGATTGTCTTTGGGTTGATATCATTCGTCAGAAATATCTCCGCAAAGATGATTTTTGTTCTGTTGTTTGTCGGCCCACTGCATCCTTTACTTGGCGCAGTATATTGAAGGGGATAGATGTTTTGTTGAAAGGTCTGGGAATCAATATTGGCAATGGTCATTCTACTCGTTTCTGGCTGGATAATTGGATGCAAGATAGTCCTCTGATTCGGCATGCTTTGAGGCCTATATCTGATGCGGAAGCAGAGCTTGCTATTGCCTCATACTGCGACGAGGTTGGTAGTTGGGACTGGGATGCTCTAACCGAGGTTCTCCCCCTTGAGATTGTTTATAAGATTTCTGCCATATGGATTAATACTAGTGATGAGAAAGACGATTCATGGTGTTGGAAACCTGAGGGTGATGGCATGTTTTCCACTCGCTCCGCCTATGAGATTCAATTATCGCTCCAACCTGCTCCTGCCTTGCCATGGCATAAGGTTTGGTCTTTACCTTGTCCTAGTAAAATTAAAGTGTTTTACGGCGAGCATTACAGGGATCACTTCCTACGGCTTCATTCTTATACCGTCGGCATGTGGCTTCCCATTCGGGTTGTTTTCGGTGCTCATATGCGGAGGAGAGTTTGGTGCATGCGTTACGAGATTGTCCGCTCTCAAAAGGGGTATGGCTTTCTTTAAATCCTAGCTTGATAAATGGGGATTTCTTTACTTTGGCTGAACATGATTGGCTGCTACGGAATTGTGTTCGTAAGCAGCGGGTTGCCGACCTTGACTGGTCTATTATTTTCTTATATGGAGTCTGGTTCATATGGTACTGGCGGAACTGTTCTTTACATGATGGTGAGTTTACTTGGCCATCGAATAGTAGTCAGCATATTCTTGCTAGAGCTAAGGAGGCGTGGGATGTTTTGAGCAGCATTGCGCCAAAGCTGAAATATGAAATGCTTATTTCTTGGAACCGGCCTATTTCTCTGTTTATTAAAGTTAATGTTGATGGAAGTGCTAGAGGCAATCCTGGATTATCTGCTGCAGGTGGCTTGCTTCGTGATGCGAATGCCGGATGGATTGGTGGTTTTACTTATCGAATTGGAATTTCCTCCAGATTGGTGGTAGAACTATGGGCTATTTATCATGGTCTTCGATTGTGCTGGGACAAGGGGTTTCGTAATATTGAGCTGGAGTCAGATTCTTTGCTTGCCATTACAAAGATTAGAGGTGTTGCTTCTGATAGTGGACCACACTATAGGTTGCTTGATGCTATACATGAGCTATTAAATCGTGACTGGGTGTGCAGGATATCTCATATTTATAGAGAAGCAAACATGTGTGCTGATTGGTTAGCCTCTCACTTTGATGATCTACACTTGGGGTTACAGCTTTATGACACTCCTCCGACAGGTCTTAACTCAGTTCTTGCAACTGATGCCATGGGTTTAGTCTGGCCAAGGGCCATATGATGTAATTTTTATTACTTTTTCCACTTTATATAAAAAAAAAGTATTATGTTATGTATGTATGTCTTACCATTGAAGTATTATGTTATGTTTTGTTGTCAAAAAAAAAAAGAAGTATTATGTTATGTTGCACAAAATCTTCACTTTAATATACCTGTGTATGACAATTTTTAGATACTTCACTAGACATATTGGAAAAGACATTTAGATCATAATATTAGCATCAAAGAAAGTCAAAAACATATATAATGTACCCGTGTCAGACATAGAGGTGCTCATAGGCCGAATTGGGCCGGGCTTTGCTTAATAATTGTATAATATATGCTTTCCAAACCCGGCCCGGCCCGATGAACGGACCTCAATTTTTGTCCAAGGCCCACCCATATTTTTAAATACATGTCCAAGGCCCATACAAGCCCGTCCATATTTATTTTTTAAAATAAAATAATAATTAAATTTTCTAATAAAAAATAAATTTTAAATATTAAAATTTATATATAATCTAATAACAAACTAAATCAAAATAAATTTTGATAAAAAGATTAAATTTCAATAAAAGTTTATAAATTCTAATTAATGTATACATATAAATTATTCAATTTTATTATGTATAAATATAATTATTTAATTATATTATATTATTTATATATAATACGGGTCGGGCCGGGTTCGGGCCTAAAACATCAAAACCTTGACGCGGCCCATTTTTTAATCGGGCCCTATTTCTTTTTTTAAGGCCCGACTTTCGGGCCTTAAATTTTTGCCCAAATCCTTCAATTTTTCGAGCGGGCCTTCGGGCCTGGGCGGTAGCCGACTCTTGAGCAGGTCTGAGTACTGACATATATATGTATACCTTGAACGCAAAATTGTAACATACCCATGTCAGACGTGTACATATATGTATCCATGTCGGATGACATTCTATTCCGAGTCCATGTGAAATGAAAGTTGGTGACCATTTAAAAACGTGATTGGAGATGTATTAACAATTTCCAGTCCATGAAATCCGGTGCTCATGCTTCATAGTCCTCCGATTAACAATTGTTTAGACTTTAAAGTGCTTCAACATTAACTCTGTTTAATATCAGTAACAAACCCTCAAAACTAATAATAATAAAAGTCAACTAATGCAACAATATTTGATACTTGTATTTGTCTTGGTTGTCTTTTTCTCCAAGTGCTTTTCTACCAGAAATAATATAAAAATTCTTCCCAGTCCTAGAGCAAAACACCTTGAAGATCTTCAACCTGCATAGTTACATTATTGTAGATTACAAAAACAAAAAGGAGACCTCTCAAATTCAATGAAGTAGTCTATATGAAAAATTGAAAATGTTTTTTTGTACTAGCATTTGCTTGGGCTAGCTTGAGCCCAGTTTATAATTGTTATCAACATTCAACATACATTTGCATTTCTTCAGTTCTAAAACCCAAAAATCCTTCGGCCCAAAAAAACCCCGAAAAGCCAGAAACCCATACCAACTTTGTCTTCAACAAAAGGCTGCTGGCTGCTGCTCTTCTAAGGGTTCGTTTGGCTCAGCTTATTTAACAACTTATCTACTGAAAAAAGTTTAAGCTGGGCCAAATGAAAAATCTAGAAGTGCTTTTCAGCTGTTTTTGAACTAAAAGCCAGAAGCTCTAAATTGAAACTTTTTTCCAGAAGCACTTTTCAGAAGAGCTTTAAACTAGGCCAAACGGACACTAAGTACATCTTAATTTCTAAATGTTCTATATGTATCATTTTATTTGACAATTGACATTAATCATTCAATGAAATATTTTTTTTCTTGCACAATCATTGAATCAAATATCAAGTTATGGAATAATATTATATATAATAAACAAATACAAAGCAAAGGAAGTGAATGTGAATGTGATCAAGACATATGCTTATGTTGTTCTATGAAACATAAGTGGCTTGCAATTATTTTGCATGTTATAATCATATAATTATAAATTATTCAAATTTCTGTATCAAAAGAATAATTCTCTTTTTCTAATATTATTCTCTAATGTTCTTCGGCGGTCCCTTTTCACACGTGAAATGATACTGTATTTGCCCTTATTATTGTTATCTTATATCCAATGAACAAAACCATTATTGGGCAAGATTCCTCCACTTGATCAGAATAAACAATTCAATTATTCATGTGCAGCTAAAGAAAAAAAAATATTGTAAAAAAAAAGAGAGATAATTTCTTCGGGTCCAACCTATCAATTTGTATGGTTTGTTCAACTTGAGAAATATAGAAAATCTGGCCATCATGAAGACTACTATATACATTAATTACGAGGATTAGTAATAGTATACATGTTGACTGGAAAATGATTGCATAGAAAAAAAAATTCCAGAATCCAGCATTCTAGTCCAAGGCAAGACTTTTCTAGAAAGCAAGAAACATGTTTGAAAATGCCAATTAGTTCAAAAAGTCCTTGTTCAATTTCAAGAAACTGTAATCAAAAGTACATCAAGCATGTATTGTTTATAACAATACAGTTTACTCACAAACAGAAGTTAATCATCCATACATTTCAAGGCTAGGCTTTTCATAGAATGTTGACAGCATCAAGTTAAAACATGTGAATGATTCCAATCAGATAAACTGGGTTGATTCTGGACAGAATGCTGGCTAAGCAATCTTACCAGATAAGAATTGAAGCAGTTCAATGAGTGTTAGCTCCAGGAGGCCGTTTTGCGTCTAACTCAAGCTGATATTTTATGTATCCATGTGTGAACCATGACTTTCCATGTCTAGCATGGTCAAATCAGAAGCATTTGGTAACATACCCTCCAGCTTATGAACCAAAAACTCATAACTTGATGTACTTATATATTAGGAGTCAACTCACAAACATACAACAAATCGCCAGATTCCTCTGTTCTTTCTGCCATCTTAACTAAAAGCCTTCCTCGAATAAGTAGTTAAAATTGCTCATACCTCCGAGGCCATGGTCATGAAGGTAGGGTGTATATATACCAACTAACAGGCAAGGGCCAAAAAGGTATTATTCTTATTTAAATCCAATCTTTGGCACATTGGGACTTCCTTTTGTAATACATTCATCTTCCCTTCCTCCTTTTCGAGAAGCTATAGATTTACAATCAGAGAGCATAAATCCTATCAATTTCAACTTCTGAATTAGTTACGTCTGAATGATGCCAAGAGTTGGATCCACTCCTCCTTGAATTCTTTCCCCTCTTCCTTCTAGTTCTCTTGGATTTTACCACATAATAAGTCATCGTGCCAAGAACTCCAGCCATTATCATACCCCCTACAACAGTAACCAAAATTGCAGCCCACTTATGTCTGCGGCCGACCACTATATAAGAGGAGGCCATAAAGGCGACAGAAGTACAGACAGAAGCCAACCACATCAACTTGTTAATCACCTCTACTACCTGTTTCTCAGCTTTTGTCTCACCTCTAACCAATGTAATTTGAACAACCACGACAGCCAACGAGGTGAAGAGAGCAATAGCATTGAAGATGAAGAAGATTTTGAAAGAACTAGAGCTTACCACCACAGCAACTCCAGAATTGTTATCCCCTCCAGGCACCGTAAATATAGCTGCAAAAGCAACAGTTGCAAACAGAACAGCCACCACAGTCACCGAATTGGTGGCATTGTTGATTCCTTCTCGGTGGAGTTTTCTAAGTTCCTTTGAAATATTATGGACATTTTTGTTGGTTCTTTTGGTTTGTTCAAGCTGGGTATGGACATCTTTCTTAATTTGGGTTACAGTCTGCCTCAACTCATCTCTCGGTTGATTCAGTTCGTTAGCTCGGAGAGCACCATAGCGAGAAAGGCAGCTCTTTATTTCTGAAGATTCTGCAGAGAGAGGAAGCCCTTCAGCTATGTCAAGGGCTGTTTTATGGTCTCTGGTTAGTGCATTAACATTCATGTCAGGAAGGGACAACAACACGTTTACTATCTGCAAGGAAAATGAGGAGAATTCATATGAAACTGTTTAGCAACAATTGTAAGAAATGACACTAATCATAGGAGATCGGCTGTATATATAAAATTAGAAATAAAACCCATATATATAATATACAGACAGGCACCTAAGGAACTGCTATATGATATTGAAAGCTTAAATTTAAAATATATATCATGATCAGGATTCATGACAATCTAATACCCATAGTGATCTAAATTATTATTGAAGCAAGCATCTATAAATCATTTACTAAACAAGTCAATATTCGGAACTTAAGTTTTCAGGTTATTCATAAATATGATAATCTATCTCTATCTACGTTCAACCTTGTCCTACTAAAACGCCATGCATGTTAGTAAACATTTTCAGGGATGTTACTTCTGTGCAAAAGTATGAAAGGGTTTTAATGACTGTAACTTGCATTTCTACATAATATTCCACTAAGCATTAACAATGGGCAAAATAATGGCATTTTCATAGGATTTATCACTGACATAGAGGCAATGGAGAGGAGTTGGCAAGTAATTATACCTCTGCTCTCTTTTTCCTTGTCGCTACATGTAATGCCGTGTTACCAAACTTGTCTGGAAGCATTACAATAGCAGCATCAGCATTGAGAAGTGACTTCACCACCTCAGAGTTTTGCCCTTTTACAGCCATGTGCAATGCGGTCTGCCCTTTCTTGTCAGTTCTTCTTGCCAATTGTGGATCTTTGCTGAGCAAAGCATTTACAACATCTACGTGCCCTTGTCGAGCAGCTAGATGCAATGCATTTTTCCCATTTGATCTGGTACTCTCTAGCAAGCTACCATCCCTAGACAGCAACTCATGGACTACTGCAGTATGCCCTTTGGTAGCTGCAGAGACAAGAGGGGTTGCATTCGATGGCCCAAATGTTCGGCATAGACCAGGGTCATTATCCAGCAGTACTTGGACAATAGCTGCAATGAAAAAACCAGTGTGACTATTCCAGCCTAGTGAAGTAAAAGTAGGTAATCTCTTTTGGTTCTATATCCCCACCCACCCTTCTTCCTACATTTTCCAAGCCATCAAACATAGCATAATTGTCAAAAGAATTCAACGTAGGTGAACCAAACCTGAACCAGTACTTATGATTATCAGATTTGCCTACATACCACTAAAGAACTCAACTGACCAATCAGAATCAGACAAAATCACTAGAAAAACCACATAAATAAAAGCTAGATCATTACCATGATGTCCGTGGCTAGCAGCAATATGCAAGGGATCAAACCCAGATTTATTCTTCTTAGTTATGGTCTCTTTATTCGAGTATTTTAACAACTCCTTGACAACATCAAGATGCCCTTTTTCTGCAGCACTAAACAAGGCTGTTTCCCCTAACTCATTCACCTCATTCACCACACTTGCCTGTATCTCTGAGACCTCCATATCAAAATCTTCCCCACTTGCAGTCCTCATCATCTGTGAATCAATATCAGCAAGAATCTGCTTTACAGCAGCCAGATCACCACGCTGTGCCGCCAAGTGCAGCTCGGTGTCATTATGGCGTCCTGTTACCTGTTTAACATATTTCTTTTTAGCTGCCTGATCAATCCGCTTGCCGGAATTTGACAAGACCAGAGCTGGGGCTGTTGATGAGGATGGTGATGGAGTTGCTGAGGCTTCTGCAGTACAAGAACTGGAACTGGTGAGGGTACTAGACATCCTGTCTATACGCTTGGCAGAATTAGATAGGACCAGAGCTGGAGCTGCAGCTGTAGAGGAGGGTGATGGAGTTGCTGAGTGTTCCGTGATACCGGAGCTGGAGGTGAGGTTACTCCCCATCCTATCAATACGCTTGCTAGAATTCGAAATGATCAGGGCTGGGGCTGTTGCTGCTGATGGTGACGGCGTTGGTGAATGTTCCATGAGGGAACTCTGATTCAGCTGTGTCATAAGTCCTTTCTCCAAATCCCTCTCTCCACCTAAACAATCAATCAGTAAATTAAGATAATTATGCAACTAATCACAATTTTCTTTCATCTTCAACAAATCCCTCATACACATGATATCATCAACTGGGAAAGTTTCTTCAGCTCCTAACAATCAGTCAATCACAAAATTGATGCTACCTTCCATTGCTTCACCTTAATTCTCGAATCCAAACTCCCAACTTCATTTTTTCTATTTATATGAGCTCCAGTGGATCAAGATATAAACTTGATATCTAACACTAAATCTCTAAGTTCCATAATAATCAATAGCCTTTAAGAGGGTTAAATTAAGCTGAAATTTAACTAAAGAACAACAAAAAATTTTCCTTTTTAGCTGAATTAAGCTAATTTGCATTAAAAAAATACCCATTAATGTCTTGAAGAAAAGAATTTATATTCAGAATCAAAAGTTGAACTTTTAAGCTAAAGGAATAACCTTTATAAGCAACAATTTGAAATTTTTAAAGAAAAATAAAATAAAGATGAAATTTGAAGAAGGGTCAAAAGGAAGTCAACAGTATTTACCTTCTTGGATTGGAGATGAGGCCATGGTTGAAGAAGATCAAAGAAGAAGAGAAAGACGCAAAGCTAAGAAGAAAAGAAAGAAAGAAAGAGAGAAATGGGTAGGGAGATTAATATATAATTAATTTTTTAATTAATATTATTATACAAAAAAGTAAGGAGAATGATAAAAGGACAAGAGGGAAAAAAAATGAGAAGGTGCAGAGAAAAAGATAAAAAAAAGAACAAGAGAGGTTGGTTGGCTGAGGAAGGTGTTTGGAAATTTCTCTGTCTATATAAAAAAAATATAATAAAAAATAATTGAAATAAATTGCCATTGGATTTTTTGACCCTTTACTCCTTTAGTCTTTGCTTTCCATGTCAGCAATCAGCCACTCACTGACTCCATTATTCTGTGGACTATGGTTGTTTGCATTTTATTAGTCAAAAATTGGTGAGAATATTTTTCAAGAAAAAATGTATAAACCTTCTTCTCCTCTCTTTTTCTTTTCTTTTTTTGGGTTAAGAAGAGAATATTAATGTCATGGATTTTGGTTAAGGGAATTTAATTTTGTCAGTTGAAAAATAAAATCTAATTAGACACTCAATGTGAAATAAAGTCAGACCAAACATAAATGGATGGAATATATAAAAAAAAAAGTTTATATATAATATACCGTTAGTGGAATTTAGTAGACTACATAAGCGGGTCTTGAAGGGTGATATGTGTCCCCTAGGGATTATATTGAAATATTTAAAATTTAATTAATTCAGGAAATGGACATGTGTCAACTCCACAACCCGCTTGTGGAGTTCAAAATTTACACCGCCGGTGTATCAAATAATTACCTATAAAAAATCAGCTTAAATATCAAAATGCACTTTAAGTTTATACTGACTGCCACTTTGCATCTAATTTTTTTTTATTTTGATCATATCGCACCTTAATGTTTTATTTTGCATACATTTTACACCCTCTCTGTGACGGAGCGCCGTTACGATCCTGACGTGGCATGCCACATATTATGAAAATGCCACGTGGCATGCTGATGTGGCAAAATTTTCTTATTTTCTTTTCTTTTTATGCTGACATTGCATGTCATGTGACAATTTCGGATGACGTGGCATGCCACGTGGCAATTTTCGACCGACGTGTCATGCCACGCCAGTATCATGACAGCATCGTTGGGTATTCAATGAATTTTTGGTGACGAAGGGTGCAAAATGTACGCAAAATAAAATATTATTGTGCAATATGATCAAAATAAAAAAAAAAGTTGGATGCAAAATGACAGTCCATATAAATTTTATGATGTATTTTGACATTTAAGCCAAACAAATCTTATAAACTACCACTACGTTATGGAAAATATAAACTCAACACCACCCAACAAGTTTGGCCAAAAAAAAAAAACACCACCCAACAAGCACCATGGAAAGCTTAATCAATAAGGGCCAACAAGCAGTATGAAAAGCTTAGTCAATATAAGAGTCAACAAGGCTATGTTAGGATATAGCTCATATAAACAAGAACTTAGATAAGAGCATCTAGCTCTTGGTAAATGTAAGTTAAAAGACCTTTCATCCCCTATAAATATTGGATGCCATGGCACCTTCAATCTAATTTTTCAAACCATTCCAATTAAGAGCAATAAAAAAGCTCACTCTTTCAAATCATTTCCGCTATCCTTACTCAATAATAATATTTTCTTCAAATAAGTTAAATATTTTTTGATAGTATCTGCGAGGATGTAGGTACAATGTTAGCCAAACCTCGTAAAATTTGATATTCTCTCTTCTCTTTAATTCTTATTATTTTGTTGGAGACATTCTAGTTTTCGTAATTTTATCACACACTGTAATTTATTGAACTCCAAAAATCTTAGTTTTGGATTTTGGTCCTAATGAAAGAAAATTAGTTGAAAAGTAAATCAAAACCAACAATAACATTGAACCCATTAATTGATAGCATTACAGTTTCTTCAAAGAAATTGAAAAGAATGGAATTTAGAAGTCAACAAGTTTGCAAGATTAATAGTAGCTTGTTTGGTAGAAGGGAAATAATGAGAGGAAAAGAAAGTGAGAAGAAAATATAGCTTTCTTACACTTTTACTACATACATATATAGGAAAAAGTCATTTAAAAATTTGGGTTTCCAATTTCACTTCTCTATTTTTTTTTCTTTCATTTTTTCCTTTCCTTTTTGTCACTTTTACTCCCTGTCTCTCACTATCTTTGACTAAGTAGAGAGAAGCCAAAATGGTAGGGAACATTATTGGGTTGGAGATTCATGAATCTAAGCATATCTTGCTTTTTCCTTTAAAAAATTTAAATATTAATTAATGCTATTAGTATAGTATTTATCTTTACTCTTATATACTATTTGGTTTTGGACATGGGCTTAATTCTTCTAAGAACCCATATTAGACTAGTTGTCCCAATGTTTAACCCACACCAAAGCCTGGCAATCTTAATTTTGGGCCAAGGTGTTACCAAATCAGGCTTGGGCACCATAAAGCCAGAATGAAAATCCGAACCATTTTATAAAGGGGTCTCTTACCAATTAAATTAAATCATTTTAACTGAGAATTGATGGGCCAACAATTCCTTCTGGAAAAGGCCTTCCCCAAAATAGGCATATCCCAGACTTTGCAGCTTAATGATACAACTGCAGGAATATTACAATCTCAATCTTATGTTGCAAATAATATGTTTGAAGTTTGCTTAATGAATTATCATTCAACTGAGTGAACAATGGAAACAATTTATCAATCTAACATTAGTGGAAGCCATTACTACAAAACACTTATTCTTCAAACATTATTGTTTTAAGAAATGGGTTGTTGCACAGAATTCTTCAACACTTTTTCTTCAAGCATAAGTAGCAGCTAAAATTATGCTGCAGAAAGCTTTTGTTTTTACTTTGCTCTCTCTTTTGTTTAATTCTTGAATGAATACCTTTAACTTTAAATTGCATAATATTCTTGAATTGATTCATTACATTTTCTAAGGGTGATCTATTAATCTTGCAAGAATGATGTGTCCAAGCAATGCAATTACATAGCAAAAAGACTCAAAGCAATGCTCATACGAACTGCTGAAGTATGACTCAACTCAAAGCAATGCAATGTATGGATAGCTTAAACCAAACTCTTATACTTAAAGAGCGTATGAGTAACCTCGAGCTTCAGCATGCCGGCAAAGAATTGATAAATGTAAGTAAGAGTTAATGTTATAATAGAAAGAAATCTTGGCTGTTTGCCTTAAACTACATTATACTCTTGAGGAATTCTTCTCTAATTTTTTTCCTGCAAAATTCCAGTACCTACTGTTGACTGATGAACTGATTTTTATGTTTATATAGGGGTTGCAGGACTTCTATTTATATATGCTTGGCCTTACTGTTAAAATATTCCTTGCTCATTTCGCTGTTGCTGATTTTCATCCGTTGTCCCCATTTTTAAGTGGGCAGATTTTGGGCCAAATTTCAATGAAATACTAAAAATTCTAAAAACTTTAAACTCGAAATTGTTGGGCCCAATCCAAGAAGAGGAAAAGGGCCTCCCAAAAATAGGCGTATGCCGCTTTGGGCGGCGAGCACACGGTATTCTTTAGTAAAAGGCGAAAGAATAGTTCGCTCTGTGCTCACCGCACGGCTCCGTGCCTTTTCCGATTCCATTTGGGCTTTGTTTTATAGCAGTGGGTTGGGGGCGCTAGCTTTTATCTTAGTGATGTGGGATTTTGCTCCCTACTTCCTATATAGTCATATATATCTTCTGCCAAACCACACACTTTCGCCATCACTTTCCCTCTGATTTTTCTCCAGTTCATCTCTAAAATGATTCCTTTTTAGCTTTATCCATGTATTACTTCATGTTCGTTTGACAAATTTTCACCAAACTAATCATTTTATGCCAGAAATTTCATGGTGAAAAATGGATATTGTAGAACCAAGTTTGCTGGCTTTTCATCTTTTGTGCAAACTCAGTAGTCCACACGTCCACAGGCTGCTGCTACTCAACCGTTCAATCTGCTTCTGCTACTCAACCGTTCAATCTTTATAAATTTGCAAGTTCAAACTATCATTTTAACAACTGACTGCCCACCCTCCACGATTTAATTCAAGATTCAAACACTTAAATTGGATTTTCGCACTCATAATTCAAGATTCAAACACTTAAATTGGATTTTCGCACTCATTTAGTATGGAATATATGAAGATGCAGTGATTAGAAATAAAAGGTGCAGTAGAAATTATAGTTGGTCACACATTTTGGAAGGAAAGGGTGCTCTGCTATTTTTGAGAAGAAAAAAAAAAAGTACCTAATCCTATATTAGTGATTAAAAGAATAAAAATTGTCGTAGCAGAAAGTCTCGATTTCTAGCAGATGGCAGAAGCCAAATGAAAAATGGTTAAGAATTTACTTAACAAACTAAAATTGAAGGCTGATTCTGCAGAAATGGCAGCAGAAGCATATATATGGAGAAGAACTTTTCACCAAACTAAATTCTTCTATGCCAGAAATTCTATGGTGAAAAAAAATGGATGTTTGTAAATTAAGCTTTAGTACCTTATAGTCCACATGCTGCTACTCAACATTCTTCAATCTTAAAATTTCCATGTTCAAAAATCAAACTTTAAATTTGCCATAGAATCCAGCCCTCTTCTGTTGAATAAAGTACTCAAACAAATCAACCTAATCCATGTTTTTAGCACTGTCCCATGTTTCTTTTACGAACTTTGTTACACGCCCCTCCATTTTGTCACACACAATGTTCCCTCCTGATGTGTCTATCATATGTCAGACCACATATTATCATTTTATTGGTTCCAATACATCATTTATAAATTTTAATTTTTCTAACCCTTAAAATAAAATTTTAATTTTAATTTGGGCTAAACTTAGTAAATTAGTTATATATTTTATTTCTAAAACCCTATAACAATATTATTAATTATGGAATTTACCCTTAAAATAAAAATAAAATTTTAATTTGGGGCTAAACTTAGTGAAATTAGTTTTGTATTTTATTTCTAAAACCCTATAACAATAAATTATTAATTTTGAAATTTACCCTTAAAATAAAAATAAAATTTTAATTTTAGGTTAAACTTAGTGAAACTAAGGCTAAACTTAATAAAAAGAATAAAAATAGAAAAAAAAAGTAAGGAATAGAGAAGACACGTGGCCTAACATGTCACATCAGTAGGGAGAATTGTATGTGACAAAATGGAGGGGTAAGGAAAATTTTTCTTCTTTTACACGTTCATTATTGAATTTTTCACCAAACCAATACTTCTATGCCAGAAACTGAAATGGATGTTATAAACTAAGTTTAGTCGACAGGCTGCTACTTAACATTCCTTCAATCTTTACATTTTCATGTTCAAACTGTATAATGCCATGGAATGGAATTATTCCAACAAATCATCCTAAGCCAGCATTTTTAATATGAAATAGCAGCTCTCCTTGAGGCTTCACCCCTGCAAATTTGATATTTCTTTTTGGAAAATTTCTCAAGGTTCTTGCTAGTTTCAATTACTAGATTACATGATTCTCCTGCCCAAACTCTCAACTTCCTTGAACAGAATATCAGATTATATGGAATCAACAGTCTTAAATCTCTGCAGCAAATATAAGCTGTTTTTAACTGGATTGAGTTTGAATTTAATCTAAATTCTTGCTCCATCAATATGTATAATCTATTTGTCATCTGAACACATCTTCAAAGCAACCAAATAGAGCAACTATACTAACCTTAAATGTATCATAGAAACTATCATAATGGAAATTTGAAAATTGACACAACACAAGGTCACATTGTCCGGGACTGTAATGGTCTCCAGAAGTCAAATGGTTTCCGATGCTTAAAAAGAAAAAAGATGAGAAACGTCAGTTGCTAAACTTCGATAGATAATGTGACTTAAAATGGAAATTTGTTGCACATGACACCCAGCAATTCCTCTAGGACTGGATCATGTACAAGCACACAACATAGATATAGACATATTGGCCTAAATTGAGAGAGAAATCAATATCAGTTACTCTAATCCCATTTGACAAAATCATCAGCATCTTCACTCTTTATTTGTTTCCCCTGCTGCCTATTTGCATTATTCTTCAAGAAAACATCTGTAAGCACAGTCTTTGATAGCATGGATGTCTTGAGCAATTTCAAAGCCTGAAAAACCAAACAAAAACAAATTAATTAATTAAAACCCATTCTTAATTAGTAACTAACAAAAGAGCTAATAAAAATTGGAAGTGTTTGTAGGGTAATTATATATATTACCTCATCCCTGCCCACATCTACCAGTCGTTCTTCAACAGTAGTTGAAACATCCTTAATATTCAACTTACTATGAAGCAAAGTTATGGTAGGAAGAATTGACATGGGGCTAACAGCAAGATCATCCATGATAATAAAAGTAAACCCTCTCACATGACCAGATGATTTCTGCTTGTCATCCAAGACTACCAATGTGCCTCCACAATAAGGACAATATTGTCCCGCTGCCAAGGTCGTGTAACTGAAATGGTTGTTACAATTCGAACACTTACAATTCTTTCCGGTATATGATATTGGTGGCTGCCAAAGACCATACCCTGTATTCTGCGCTGTGGGATATGGTGACTGATCCGATGACTGACTCTGAGTAATTACGTTTGGCAACAAATGAGTTAAGCAGGAGATATTGTGATCGTCGACCACTTTAGGGTTCAATAGGGCTTCCTTTGACTTCTGCGGCACGTAATCCTTGCCTAACTTGTTGATGCTTTGGTAAAGGCTTCCAAGAGAACCTCCCATGTCTTCTTCTTCATCAAAAAGCCTCAAGAAGGATCCTACAGGCAATAGCATCATGTTAAAGAGGAAATCCACGAACCCTTTACCGGCTTCAGCGAACAAAACCTTGTTGTTTTCTGTGTCTATCAGGAGCTTCAAGGTTACTTTGGGTGCCGCCATGGTGAAGGAAAAAAAAAAAGAAGAAGCAAGGGACAAACGTTTGATAGGAATTTCAGAGATTTTCACTAGGGTTAGGTGGCGACTATAATAAGATGTTATTTATAGTCCTCCTTAGAACAGAATCCTAGAGGAAATCAAATACTAGTAAACTTGGAGAACATTCAAGTAGCTTTATCAGCACATTATAAAATATACCGCCGTAGAGTTTAGCAGACTACACAAGCGGATTTTGAAGGGTGACATGTGTCCTCTAGGGGCTAGATTGAAATATTTAAAACTAAATTAAATAAAAAAATGGACATGTGTCAACTCTACAACTCACTTGTGGAGTTCAAAATTTACACAGTCGGTGTATCAAATTATTATCCTTTAACTATATATCATTTAATTTATGGCAAATTATACAATACACCGGCGGTGGAGTTTAACATACTACACAAGCAAGTCCTGAAGGGTGACATGTGTCCTCTAGGGACTAGATTGAAATATTTAAAACTTAATTAATTCAAAAAATGAACATGTGTCAACTCCACAACCCGCTTGTGGAGTCCAAAATTTACACCGCCAGTGTATCAAATAATTACCCTTAATTTATTTAGACTATAACAAACAAAATTTCACAAATAATGCAAAATTGAAAATTTCATAATGTTCTTAAAAAAAAATAAAATTCAACAAGTTACATATTTACTATCAGGCTTCCAATGATGAAGTTGCAATGTTATGGTTATTAAAGTTGGATGGAAATCCCCTGTCCTAAGTTTTGTGCCCCACTTCATGCCCCATTCACCAAATCATACCACATGTCCCTTGTGTTATACCTTGTTTGTTTTTATGTTTTAACAAGTAATATTTATATAAGAAAATAAAATAAGAAACCCACATAAACACCGGATTTAGCCCCAAATTAACAATAAATAATTATATATAAGGCTTAGTCCTAAATTTTAATACATTCCCCATAGGGTTAATATTAAAAACTGAAAAGGGACACGTGTCATTATTTAATGGATGAGGCACAAGTGGGGCACCAAAATTGGGACAGAGGATTTTCATTAAAGTTAAAATTTATCAATGGTGCAACAACAGAATTACGCATAGGCAACAACATTGGCCACTACTTCACATCAATTAGATTTTCAAGTTTCAGTTCTTCTCGGCCAAAAAGTCCATTTAGCCAACACAATTGTAGATAGTAGTTCAAATTATGCCTGCTTTTGATGTTTAGCTAAAAGCTTCAAAGATGATCAATCAATCAATCTTTGGCATTTTGAGCAATTTCACTGATCCCTGTTGGAAAAAAGAAAATTCATAGTAAATTATACTAGTACCTATTATTAGCAATGAATAGTATTTCCAATCAAATAAATATATCATTCTCTACTGCAAACATATTGGTATTTAACAAGTGATTAATTATGAGGTACAAGCATAAATTAAAGTTGCTTTTCAGAAGAGAAAAGAAAAGAGGTTAATTGTTTACCTGATCCATTCCCATATTGATGACTTTCTCTTGATCAAGAACCCCAACATCCTTAACATTGAAATAGTAACAACTCCCCTGACATACTCTGCTCTGTGTGACTGTGTCTCAACAAATTTTAGGTGGTAACTGGTAAGTCAATATTGTGTGATTTATATATACACTGACGATAAAATTTTGGATCCT
This sequence comes from Corchorus olitorius, assembly GCA_001974825.2. Lineage (NCBI taxonomy): Eukaryota > Viridiplantae > Streptophyta > Magnoliopsida > Malvales > Malvaceae > Corchorus > Corchorus olitorius. The sequence goes on from AWUE01014596.1 coordinate 29,855, forward strand.
CTGTGATATATGATCCACAGCCATAGGCGCCATAGTTACGCTTGTAAAATAGTACTACTTTGCTTTTTTGAATCTTTTGATGACTCAATATATTAGGCAACAAAGAAGAAACAAAACAATTTGTATTTACAATCAAGCTTCCAAAGCCAAATGAATCGAGAACATACATTTAATTAAGGCCAATTCTTGTTCCTCATTGTTAACTCAAAAAGACTTCATTGTTAACTCAAAAAGACTTTGGAAAGTCTTTTTTCTTACTTCAGACATCAGAGTTTAATGCTTACTTTACTCCTCAATCTTGTTTTGCAGAAAATGAATGGCATAAAAGTAGCTAGCGCATGTTCAAGTTCAACAAAAATATAAAAATTAAAGGCTCTTTTTTTTTTGGCCGAACAATTTTAGGAAATTAAAGGTTTGCTTGAACAATATTTTTAGGAATTCAAAAGATAAATATTTAACATATTTCTTCAGATAATCCTTAAAGATAGACAAAACATTCCCTTATTTGCATTTGATACAAGTTTGAACATGATAACTAGGCAATAATGAGGCCCCTATACTTGACTAACTTGACAAAATAAATACCAACTTAGACAAGTTAATAAGCTTGGTTTAAGGTTTTTGGGACGGCAACACCTCATCAACTAGCTGCTCCGCGGGACGGAAACCTTCTAAGCTGTTAGCCGCACGTTGAAGCTCATCAACTTTATGCTCGTGACGTCTTACTTTATCAAGATCAAGACCATTTTGCCGTATAAACTCCTCAGGTAAAGGTTTAGGTCCTCGTAGGTTGGAACGTTCCAAGTCGTCACCAAGAACAGCCGCCGGAAAATCAAGAAAAAGGGACACTGCGAGAATTATTGCCACCAAGACCTTCATTTGACGTGCCATTTCCAAAGCAAATACTAGAATGGATGATTAGGGTTAATTTCTATGGGTACTGAATCACAAAAATTCAATTTTTTCTTCCTTGTGTATATCTATCCATATATCTATATATATATATATATATATATATTTGGGTACATTTCCTTGTGTATATATATATAGTTTCATAATGTCTTTTCTAATACAAATGGATTAATATAAAAATAAATAAAATATACAACACGTTTGGGCCTCAAGGGATAACAACATAAAATATGTGGTAATTGTCCCCACGAAAGTTTGAAGATTTCCCCCACATTTCAAGACACAAAATCTGATGCGTGCGGGCTTGAAATGGCTTAGAGCATATAATAAAACCAGATGTTCAATGGACTCATCTTCTTGACCACAAATGTCACATAAAGGATCCTCTCCACATTTCCTCTCCCACAATCCTTCATTTGTTGCTAATGCCCCTTTACACATTCACAAGAAGTTGTGAATCTATAATTTTATTGGTTTGAATTTTTTTTTAACAAATTTGGGAAACCGATCTACCGAAATCTTTTATTTTTCTCCAATTTGATTTTAAATTTGAGAAATTGGATCTTGGTAGATCTTAAAATCTTTTTTTATA
>AWUE01014597.1:0-69477 GCA_001974825.2 Corchorus olitorius
AAATGATTTTGGTAGATCGTTTTCCCAAATTTGTTAAAAAGAGATATTTCAAACCAATAAAATTATAGATTCACAACTTTAAATTAAATAAATTTAAAGTATTATTTTCTGGAGGGAATTAGAATTTCAAGTATTATCTGTTTTTGAACTTAAGGCCCAAACTGATTATTAAGAGCTCATTTGAAGCCCACACGCATCAAATCTTGTGCATTCAAATATAAAGAAAATTGTTCAAACTAGGCTTTGTTGGGCCCATTACCATGACCAAACAAAGGCCCTTCAAATATAGGCGAGTACATCGTTTCGGCTCCGTGGTAGTGATGTCAATGGGTAGTAGATAATAGGATACCCGACACTACCCGACCCGATTAAGTAGAGTTAGGGTATTATATAATCGGGTTAGGGTATTGTATAATCGGGTTAGGGTAGGATACGTGTATTAGTTTTAGTACCCGTGACAGGTTCAGATAGGATTCAGATAATGACCTTATAGGGTACCCACTACCCGAACCCAGTTACTGATTAATTGTTTTAATATTAAATTTTTATTTATATATTATATTTTTACTTAAAAATTACTCATAATCAACCTAATTAAAATTTGTTTATGGTAAATAATATACCTTTTAACTTTGTTTTACAATAATACAAGTTAATCTTAAAATTACTCATTTAATTTTAATTAATTTATTATTATTTAATTATAATGTAAAAAAATATTCGGGTTTTTTATCGGGTTTGGGTAGTTAACGGGTAGTTGATATTTTATACGGGTAGGGTATGGGTAGTTATTTTGGAAAATAATCGGGTAGTTATAGAGTTCGGATACCCTAGAAAATAATAGGGTTAGGGTACGAGTATCTCAAAATTCGCGGATACCTACCGTTGACATCCTTGCTTTTTGCCTAATAGAGATGTGGGTTTCTGCGCATTTGAAGACTTCTGTCTTTCTCCATTCACTTTTCCTCAGATTTTTGTGCACTCTTATCTCTTTAAATTACATATGTTTTTAGCTCTGTCCAATGTTTCTTTTACATGTTCATCAACTAATTTGTCACCAAACCAATACTTCTATGCCAGAAACTGAAATTCTATGGTAAAAAATGGATGTTGTAAACTAAATTTTATATTTTAACCCGGCACTCCATGAAATTGGTTTTAACCCTGCACTCCAAAACATGCATATAACAATCAGACGAATGAAAGAAAATACAACTCAAAGCACCCCTCTCATTGAAATTTAGTATTAGAGTTCATATAAAATGCCAAAAACCAACATTCCATAAGAAAATAATTACCAACTAAGAAACTTATCAATTGGCTAATAACAAGATTTCATCTATTCAATCAAGATTAACTAAACCATCAGCATATTCTGATCTCTTTATTCGTTTCCTTGTGGTCGAAAGCTGCTGCACATTTGAATTATTCCTCATCTGTAAGAACAGTCTTTGATAGCATGGATGTCTTGAGCAATTTCAAAGCCTGAAAAACCAAACAAAACAAATTAAAACCCATTTTCTTAATTAACTAACAAGTAACAAAATAGCTAAAAGTTGAAGTCTTTTGTAGGGTAAATAATATTACTTCATCCCTGCCCACATCTACCACTCTTCCTTCAACAGTAGAAACATCCTTAATATACTATGAAGCAAAGTTATGGTAGGAATAATTAACATGGGGCTAACAGCAAGATCATCCATGAATTGATAATGTAAGCAAACCCTCTCACATGACCGCGATTTTTCAGATGATTTTTGCTTGTCATCCAAGGCTACCAATGTGCCTCCACAAGAAGAACATGGTTTAATTGCAGGAATCCGGGTGGTCTTTCCTTTTGCCGTCCGGTGTTGGGAAATACAGACCATAATCGGAAAGGGTTTTTTTTTTTTTTTAAAGACAATTATATAAAAAAAATTATTAAAAGATATATAAACATCTAAAATTTCAGAGCGAAATCCCTCTACTGCAGTCGCCAGGTAAGAAAATTTTAACTTCAAATTTTAAATTTCACAGATTTCGATATCCATTATTTGCTTGCTGTTTATTTTGGTTCGGTTAATTATCTTTTCTTCTGTTTGGAATAAGTGATTGCTGAGTTTTGCTTGTTATGATCTGATGCTCGATTTACTTTTTTCAAGCTACTTCACATCCCACAAGTTTATATACGTTTGGAATAGGTACCATATTTGTTCTTATGCCATGGCTTAATGTTGAATTTTTCCGACTGTTGAAGTTTTGCTGCTGGATCTTTATTTTACTGATTACGTTTTGCTGGATTTGTAGCCAAGATGATTTCGAACGATATCCGAGAAATTTGTTATGAAGACTTGAAATCATATACCAACAATTTCAGCAAAGACAGCTTCATTGGGAACTTCCAATTTGGCAAGATTTACCGTGGAAAGATGGGAGACGGGAGACCATGACGTTACTGTCAAAGCATGGATGCCACAAACGCTTTACTTATGCCGCCCGGCAGACCATGAGATTAGAATGGAAGTATGTTGTTCATTGACTTAAACTTCTCATTCAATTTTTTAACAATTCTACTTTCTTTAGATTAATTAGTTTTTCACTCTTCGTTTAATTAGGACGAAATTAGTTTACTCACAGATTCACCGCTAAAGTCACATCCCAACTTGCCTAAGTTGATTGGATATTGCCGTGAAGGACAACTTGCTGTTGTATATGATCTTGATCCAATTGATACTTTACGAACCTTCATACTTAGAGGTATGATAGTTTCAAAACTGATGTGCTTTTGCTTTTCCTTGTTCTTTTAGATAGATTGTTAGTTCTCATGAATCATGACATTAGACATGCACATGGAGACGGAACCAGGAAATTTTCTAGGGGGCCATATTTATATTATGAATTAATGTTAAGGTCCAAATAGCATATGAGAATATATATACTAATATATTATGTAAACAAAGGAATTTGATGTCATGAGTTAAATCAATACCAACTCCTACACCATTGATGAAATTTTCATGAGGGCATGGCCCCTGCTCGGCCCTTTCCCTCCACCCATGCATGCACATGCTTGTATAAATAAACTCCTGACCAAGTATATTACCTGGTTAGATGACTTTACATGGATACAAAGAATCAGGGCTGCTTTTCAACTTGCTTCCCTCATTCGATTCTTGCATTGGCCTCCTCCTGATAAAAAAGAATATTTGATTTGTAATATAGATGCCGCACACTTTCTTCTTGACAAGGTTAGGTTTCATGGTGCTTTGAAGTTTGTTAACATTATCTTTTCATTCTTTCTTTGAGAAAACTTAACGTGAAGTCTTTCATGTAGGATTATAACATTGTGTTGTATGACTTTTCTATGTTTACGGGTTGTTTACACCAAACAGAAAGGATAAAAATATGGCCAATCACTCGGCAACTACTTGGGTGTTATGGTTATATTGATGTGGCTGTTACAGGTATGTATTATTACAATTTATTGACATTACATCGTATCTTCAAGATATGTAGTAAACCATGCTAGTTTACATTACATGTAAGGTTTATTGATTCTTAAATAAATTTCTTGTTTTTTATTTATCTTTTGTACCCTATCCTGTATCCAGAGCTTTGCTCTGACTAATTCGGATCCGACCCGCGTCGTGCATCTGGTTTTGGTGGGTGAGCCTACCAACGGGGGCAGCTGCGTACGTAAGGTCTTAGGTCTTGAGACTTGCTTAAGCTGGAACAAGCCGCTTACCACTTAATCCAACCTCTCGTTGGTTCTTGTTTTTTAATCACTGCATATCTTTTAAATTACGGATAGTGGGCAATAGGTAGGCCGCCTATTTCTTTTTTGCTATTTTAATTATTTCCTAATTTAATTAGGATGGAGTCTTTTATTTTCCTAATCCTATATTGACTTGGACTTAGATATTTAGTTTGCCTATATAAAGGCTTTATAGTTCAGAAATTAAACTACTCTTGAATTCTATTTTTCTCTAAATAAATCTTTTGTGGAATATTTTCCCAAAGTTGAGATTATTCTCAAACCCTAGATTTCTTGATTGTTCAAGGACCTTGTTTTTCTTCGCTTACCGCTACGTCATTTAACAAGCTCTGTAGTCCTCCTAGGCACTAGGGACTACGATGGAGTTCATATATGTGATCAATATAAATTAGAGATTGACTGATCGAATTCTATCGACAGGTCAATCTTATTATCCGCAAATGGATGTTTTTGCTTTTGGTATCATCCTTATTGGTTTAATTGCAAAAAAAGTTTTTATAGTGGAAGACTATTCCATTGAATATGGGGTTTGTGAAGATGCAACTTTTGTTGATGAGTGGGCTACTGAAGAGTATGAAAGAAGGAAGTCCATGGTTGGGGACATGGTTTCGTTAGTTCATGAAAGTCTAGAGGTGGATCCAGATTTTCAATCTATTGATGGAGTTGAAGCTACAAAGTTGGCAATGCAATGTTTGGAGCCTGAGCTTTATGATCGTACTTATTCTGATGAACTAGTAGAGCAGCTGCTTAAATTGCATGTTTTGCAGGATAGTTTGAAGCCATGGAGTTTACAGCATATTATGACTATTGAAGAATGTATTTAACGGTTGAAATCTTGCTACGTGGATGGCTCAAATCGTGTGATGTAATTTTTCAAGTAATATTTTAGAATTTTCAATGAACTATTTGGTAAAATTATGTCAGCTATGGCCCAATTTTGTATAACATCTTATTTTGGAAATTTTTAATGGTGGATACATTAAATTATTAGTGGATAGAAAATTTTGAACTCAGCTTTAGATAATAACTTTGAAATTCAAGTTCCACCCAACTTATATAATTTTTTTTTTCTTTTGAGAAACAGTTTGTATTTTAATTTAAACTTTACCGTTGTTAATATCTTACTCCCTCCGTCCCATATTATCTGTTTCTTTTGGATCAAAATTTCCTAACTTTGACCTTTAATTATAAAAATATTATATAAAAATAAATTTTAAAAAATTATGCTTTGATTAAGTTAAATCTTAAACTTTTCAAAACATATTTTTTGAAAATTTGATTGTATATATATTTTTTGTAATTAAAGGTCAAATGTTTGATTAATTTGACTCAAAATGGACAGATAATATGGGACGGAGGGAGTATATAGCATGGTCATTGAAATTTGTTTCTTACTTAGTTTTCTAGAGGCTAAATGTCCAAATCTAGACAAAACCTTTACCCAATTGTTCAAATAGGGCCAAATGTTTAAAACACAACAAATAGAGCTAAACCTGTCAAAGTAAGTCAAATAAGGACAAATGCTAACGGAACAAAACGATTGAGAGACAAGCGCTTTTAAGTTACCATCAAGATGACGTGGCGGACGATGATTGATTCAAATATAAAATAAGTTAATAATTTTTAAATTAAATTTTTTTAATTAACTTGTAAAATGAAAATTTGAAAAAAAAAAAAGTAAAAGAAGGAAACCAACTAATTAATAAAGTCTTCGGCCAAAAAAGTTAATAAAGTTGGAAAACAATAAAAATAGTAAGGATTATTATTTGGTACACTGAAAGTATAAAATTTGGACTCCACAGAGGGGTAAAGAACATAGAGAATTAATTTTGATTAAAAAAATTTAAAATTATTCCCTAAATAACACATGTCTACCTTTAAACCATGCATGTGAAGTTTAGTATATATCTAATTTGCTAAACTCCACTGATAGTGGACTCGATAATAACTCAAATAATAATTAAGTTCAAAACATAAGAAAGAAAGAAACAATCAAACAAACTGATTTATTACTATAACCTAGTCAAACAACTCATTCTTGAAAGAAAAAAGAAGAAGAAGAAGATTAAACAACCCATTCAAACCCAAAAACAAAAGAAAATGAAGAACTACTTAAGAACCACCCACCGCCGTCGAAGCTCACCACAAGTTGCCAAATTGTCTGAAATTTGTCCTTACTCTACCCCGATCACAACTCTGACTTATATTCTTCTAAAATTCGGTCAAAACCCATGGATTTATACAATCCTGATACCCTTTTAATCAAAATTTTTCTCTTCTCTAATCCCTAGAATAAAAACACACAAATTCATCTCAAACTCAAATGAAAAGGTAATACAAAATTAGAAAAATGTGGCCTTTTGTCTTCAATGATTCTTCAATCTTTTGTCTCTTTAACATTTGCTTCTCTCAAAAATCAATCCAAAAGAACAGCCATGACAAGCCCATAAAAACGAAAACCACAAAAATTTAAACCATGGAAAGTGAAAATAAAACCAAAGATAATAAGGAACAAAAGTCAAAAAATTGCTTTCTTGGCGTTCTCAGAGAGTATAAGTTTGATTGTTGGTTTGATTTAAATTGGTTGTTGATTTGGATTTGTTTTTCTTAAAGAAAAGAATGAGACATGTAGTGTTGCTTTCTAATTTTGTTAAAACCCTTACTCAATTTTCACTTAACAAATTAAGTAATTAACTTCTTTTTTAAACTTCAAATTAATTAATTAAATTAAATTAAAAAATTTCAACCTCTTTTTCCGACAATTTCAAATGTTGGACACGTGTCGCCCATGCAACTGATCATGCCGTTTTCACTGGCATGTCCTTATTTGGCTAACATTTGAAATGTTTGACCTTGATTTGAGCAATTAAAGAAAGATTTTATCTTAATTTGGGCATTTAGCGAATTCTAGATAACCTAACCAATGAATAAAATACCGGACCGGAGGTCATACCGGTGAGGCCACCGGTATCCGGTTTAACCGGTGATTAAACCGTTTAAGACTTTCTTTTTAAAAAATATTTTTTAGTATAAAGTAAATATAATATATGATGAAATAATCACTAAATAACACTTTGGTTGAGTGGTTAAGTCTTTTGTTTTCATTCAAAGTGTGTTGGGTTCGATTCTTACCATTTGTAATTGTTTTTTTAAAATTTTTCAAAATGAAAAAAATTGACCAAGTCCAAAACCGGTTAAAAAATCGGCCGGTTCAACCGCGGTTGAATCGGGTCAACGTCGGTATGTTGACTTGCCAATTTTCTACACATATCAGTACCAGACTGGGCACCGATTCCCGGTTCAACTGGTTGAACCGGCCGATCCGATCCGATATTTTATTCACTGAACCTAACCTTGTAAGATGTGGTGTGTGTATATAATATATATATATATATATATATATATATTATTCTTATTTTCCCTTTCATATTTGAATCTTTTAATTTTTTTACTTCTTTATTTTTTGGGGAAATTCCACACAGCCCAAAAAATTGACTTAAATTTTGTCCCGATGACGTGTCATGACTAGTCATCTCATGTTATATAGCAAAACTCCACTCAAGTAGTTGTAGGACCAGTCTATTGGACCAACCGTGTAAGAACACGTTATGAGAGACCAAATTTCGGGTCAATTTTTCGGGCTGTGTAGCAAAGCTCTTATTTTTTTTTCATAGATTGTTAGGCCACATTGTCCAACCATTTTTTTTTTATTTCTCCTTATAAAGTTTATGTGTTTTTTTTTTCTTATATGTAGGTCCAATTTAAAATCAAATTACAATTGATGATAAATATGTGTCAATTTTTCATGATAAATATATGGGAAAATTTTAAAAAGGGGCAGTCTACTAGAAATTTTTATTAATTGGTACAATAAAAATAAATAATTATTATTCAGTAAATCATAGTTTATCAAATTTGTAATAAGGAAATTGCAATGACTTTTATAACCTTATCAAATAGAAAAGGAAGCAACTTACAACTACATGTTTTTTTTTCTTTTCTTTTCACAATGCTAACACCATTATTCTATTTAATTTATTCAAGTTTTTTTTTCTTTTGAATCATGATGATTTTCCCCAAATATTTTTTCAATTTTTATCAAAGTAAAGAATAAACAAGAAGATATTTCCGGTATATTAGAAAATAACATTAAATTAGTTGAATAGCAAGTTTTGAAAAAAACAAATAGGAAACCATGACTATCTGTGGAGATCAATTGTAGAATCTTAGCTTTCAAGAATACAAATATTGTTTGATAATGTTTGCAATTAAAACCCAATGAAACCAAATCTATAAATCTATAACTATGGTTAAATCAAACCTATTAATTACTAGAACAAAAGATCAAAGTTGGTGGAGCCCATCATGATTCATCAATGGCAGTTCCTTCTTCTCTAGTACGTGTGAAGAGAGAGGGGATTATCGCCTTTTGATTGTCTAGTGGAAGAAGACGAAGAGAGAATATATAGGGTAAACAAAAGGTTTTTTCAATTGAATTGAATGGATAAAAGGCATTGGCGTGTATATATAGGAAGGTTATAAGGGTAATTATAATTTCCTTTTTACAAATTTTGTAGAGTAAGATTTACCAAATAGATCTTCGTTGTATCAATTGTTAAATATTCCTTATAGACCGCCTCTTTTTGAAAATTTCCCTAAATATATTCCTTTAAAATTTTATTGAATAATAATGTCATACAATTTAACCATCCTAAAATTTGAGTTCATTGTTGCAAAGATTCCGTCTACATTGTCTATTTTCCCACTCTCCCACTCCTATATTTGCATACTCCCATTTTCATTTCTATATATATGTAACATAGATGTTATTCACTCAATTACATATTGTTGAGTTCATAATTTCCTATCTCTTTCATGTCATTATAAAGGTGTTTTTATGATTTTTTGAGTTGATTTGCTACTTCATTGTTCACTTATATGTTTTAGGTACTTTAAAGGAGAATTAGAAGTAAAAAGAAGCATAATGAGCAAAGAAGTAGGTGTCCTGCGTCAACTAGGAGAGGGTCGAAATCAACCTTCGCAGAAGGGGCGAGATTCACCAAGAGCAAGAAGGAAATTTCCCTCAGGGTCAAACTCAACCTTCTCTGGGTAGAAACAGGGTTGGAAACAAGGCTGCAAATTAGAGTTACTTGGGCTGAACCTTTTGGGCTAGAATTAATTTCAGCTATATGCGATTTGGGCCTTGGAAGAAAAGAAGATGACCCATGCCTTTTTATTTGTTTTTAGATTTGATGGCAAAGTTGTAATATTACCAAAACAAAATTATTAGGTTTATTTATATATTAGCCGCATGTTTCAGGATTGAAGGGAATTGGAACTTTGGGAAATCAACGAAATTGGCTTTGCTTTGAGCCGACGGCGAATTAACTTTGGGATTTTGAAATTCCAATTTTTGGCTTTTGCTTTTAAACGTAATTTCAAGGATGGAGGTTTTTTTCATTCTTGATTATTTTGTGATCTATCTTTTCTAGTTAATTAATTTTGAGACTTTCAATCTCTTGGGTATTTGATTTGTGAGGCTTTGCGCTTATTCATTTATCTTGTAAGTATTTCAATTTTCTCTAAATTATTTGAATGATTTCATGCTTAATTATTTAGAATGGCCATCTATTGTAATTGGGTATGATTTCTATTGTTAGATGAGATTCCTATATGCAATCGTAGGTAATCAAATCCCTAGTAACAACTTAGAGTAGCCCTCTAAGAGAATCTTGAATATAGATTGAATGTTGCCTATATTAGTGAACATTATCTATTGTTGGCTAAGATCTTTCTAGTTCTTAAAGCAACGGGTTACTTGAATCTAGTAGACGATTGGAACTAGGTTAGTACACCTGTTAGGATTTAGTTTAGGGCGTGAGTCAGGACTAATGAAGACAAAGGAAAGATAGGGATTAGTGGTCGATGATGTTAATCTACGCCATCTATTTACCAAGTTAGATATCAACTGATGCCAAGGATCAAATCCTTTTATCCCAAGAGTGCGATTGTCTTGAAATTGGAATATCTATTTAATTGTTTCTTTAATCCCACTAGTATTTTATTTTATTATTTATTTAGTCTAGTTAATTTTTCCATAAAACCTCATTTTAGTTTAATTCACAACTCTAGGAAAGGTAATTAAAACAATAGTTCTCTGTGGGATCGACTCGTACCTACCCTATCTATAGGTTTTGTATGATTTTATTTTTGGCGACACCCATCACATATATTCTCATTTTCCTCTAATGGACGTCTTAGATCGTGCCACTTATTTTCTTATTTTTGTAAAACGTATAGCTCCTTACTTCCCTATAGGGTCTAATCTTGGTAAGATACTAGATAATGAGCCCGCGCTTCGCAGCGCGGGCGGCTTATATTGTGCAGTAGTTTGAAGAAGTATATATTAGTTTCAAAAAAAAAGAAAAAGCCAAGCTTACGTTTTCTTTTTGGCCGTCAAAGCCAAACCAATGTAACACAATTAAAATAGAGAATGGATATAAATTAAAGTATGTTTGCGTCATGGGAAGATGAAAGTTAGGCTTGACTTGTTTGCCTGACAATGCGTGCTGGGACTTTCATTCATATGTAGGTTCTGTTAAAAATCTATATTGTGTTTTAATCAAAGTACTTGTACCCAGTAGTAGAGTGATGTTGCACAGACTCTTTTGTGTCTAGCAAAAGTGCCATTAAAAGTTTCTATAAATACTAATTAGGAAAGAAATGGCAGCTGCATAAAAAAGGTTCCATATCTATGCATGAAAGAAAAGGTTAAATACATTGGGCAAGTGCCTTTTCATTAGGCCATATAACAGAAACTTGGGCCTTTACTGATCACAAGAAAATAGATTTTTAACCTATATATACATACATTGAATATATAAAACTCACTTGAAAAAAGCTCTATTACCCATGTTCTCCCTCTTCCTTTTTTCACCATTCTAATCAACCAAATACACAAAACCTCGGTTAGTCCAAGTAATTTCAAATTGACATGGCAATCCAAACTGATATGAAGACAAATCCCACTTATCCCAATCATTTTCTTTGTCTCATAATTTTAGCTAAAAACATGAACAAATCCATAAATAGCAGAGGCCAAAGTTTCTTAACTTTGGAAGATATATATTCTGCAACCTTTTGTCTTTGAGCTATATATTAATGACATGAAGCAATAACAGGGAGATAGCTGCTGACCAATTTGTGAGTTCCACCGTAGTGTTTCTGTCAAAACTCCCCTATATTTCTAAAACTGCAACAAAACTTGATGTAAAAGTGAAAATACCAAGTCCCAGACCTTTGAAAACAAAAAGCTACTTTTAAAAATTCCTATATGACACAAATATATTCATGTCTAATGTAGTAAAATATAAAATGATTTAACCTTTGTAGCATTTGAGTGGTGAAGCTTATCCTTAATATCAACCTCTCGCTTGAATGATGCCCAACCCGCCAAGCTTATCCTAAATATCAACCTGAAATATGCAGATTAAGGCAAACTTCAATCGCAGCCAACATCAGAATAAGCTAAAGAAATAAGCAAAGATGGTTGAAAATAAAAAAATAAAACTAACACATTCAGTCAGTTCATATTCAGGAAAATAGAACAAAACAAAGCAAAAAATTACATATATTGAAGAGCATAAACATTAATCAGAATGAATAAAGCACAATCTAGTTACCATCATTCTTGGATGATTAAAGAAACATGTGCGAACTATAAAAGCAACAATGGAGAACCCAATGACACAAATGGCATAAAACACAAAAAGAAAAAAAAGGAAAGATGGGTGATAGAGAACCCAAAATAAACATGCAACCTGTCTGGAAATCTTATCTTCCAAAACACACCTATAAAGAAACATGTTAAAAGGAAGGGAAAATAGTAAAATCTTGAAAGTCTACTATGAGAACGATCAATTTTTTTTCTTAAACCTGTGGACTACCATTGAAAAGGATGTCCCAACAAAACTTGGAACACTGCCTCATAATTCATCTATGGCAAAGCAACACAAAGATATTGCTCTTTCCATTGTCCTGTTCTTGGACTCCATTAAATAATCCTTCCTACAACTAAAAAGTGTCACAACCTTTTTCTAAGCATAAAAATTTGCAAGAAATCATGTGCACAAAAGGCACCAAAGACAACATAACAGATTGATTATGGCTACGCATATGCATTACAATGTTTAAGTTGGCAGACAATATATAACAATTACAATGTTTAAGTTGGCAGACAATATATAACAAAGAAAATCTCATGTTTTAGTTTTATTCATCTATATTATATATAAAAGTACGAGTTTTGTAAAACTTTTGAATCGCCTATTATACCCTTATTAAACTTTTGAACCGCTTAATTGTTGTACGCTCAGTATTTGACTTTTCTAATGTTGACATTTGTTTAAAGTTGATTGGTTGGAAGAAAACCAATATATATTATTATGTATTTGGAATTCCAAATAATATTTATAAATAATATTTAGAACATTGAATTATAATCAAAATAAAATTTCATTTTCTTTTTTCCAGTAAATAATTATTTGAATACACATTAAAATTCTAACAATATTTCCTTCCATTTAACTTAATTGGTAAAATAAAACTTTACTTAAAATTGAAATTACTCAGTTTAAATCATAAACTGAAAAACCCGACGCGAATGCGCGGGGATAATATCTAGTAAAAAATAAAAAGAGTTTGAGCAGAGCACATAAGGAACAAATCTGATAGCGTAAAACTGGACCAAAAAGCTTTCCACTTGGCAAGGCTCAGCGTGTTAATTTTAGGAGTGACTAAACAACACCTGGCCATTTAACAACACTTGGTGAAGGCCCAAACCAACAGCTGGCCTATGAGCCAACAACTGGTTAAGGCCCACAACCCACTAAGCTGAGAAAATGAAGCTAAACCCTAACAACGCCTTTGGTTGGCCTGAATTGCCTTTTCGTTACGGGCCAATTCGGTGGGCCTCAGCAATTCTGTAGTTTGGTTCAAAGTTTTGCCGAATTGAAAACTCAGCAGAAAAGCCAATTTCGCCTAAAGCTGTAATTGCAAATCAGCGCTCAACCCTCTGATTTGCAATTCGGTGGCTTTTGTCCATAACTAACCTTTTCTTTTTCTTTCTCTATTTTCTTTATCTTCTTCATCTCTTCATCTTATCTGTCTCAAAAGCCTCTTCCACCTCAATCGTTGGCTCTTTGGCGTTTCTCTTATAAAAAAAAAATAGGGAAGAAGGATGAGCTTAATTCATCCTTCATCCTTTGTTGAAGGATTTCTCTGTTCTTCCTCTTCCAAAATCAGAGAAGGCAAGGAAGCTTTTCGTATTTCTCTTCAGAAATAACAGAAGCAAAAAAAAAAAAAAGGGTTCAAATTTCCTCTAGTTAGTGTAGATCTGGGTTGATGGGTTCAGATTTGCTGTCATGGTTGTGTTCAATTTTGTTTCTTTGCTGCTTTTGTTTTCTAGTTCTTTGCCAAATGATGGGTTTACCCAGATCTAATATTTGAGAAGAAGAAGAAGAATTATGTTTTTCAAAGTAGATTTTGTTCCAAATTTTAATCCCTCATCGTTTTTTTCTTGGAACAAAATTTTGGGTTTTAAAGATCGTTTGCAAAAATTTGTTGCCCAAGTGTTGGGCTGTCCAAATCTTGTTGCAGGTGGGAGGTCAAGCAAGGATAGATGAGAGGTTGAAGATGATGAAAGAATGAGAACAGAAAAAATAGAATTTTGTTTAAAGGGTAAAATAAAATTTTTGTCTAGATTCCTTTATAAATTTCTACCTTTCTACTCAATGAACCAAACTGTGTAATTGTAAATTCAATTCCTTCCTTATTCAATTCCTTGTCAATTCAATTCCCTCTTAATTCCACCGAATTACATTTCGGTAAACCCTAAGAGAGAGATCAAATGCCCCTAAAACTAAGCTAAACCATAGGAGAGAGAAAACAAACCCCAAATATCAAGCTAAACCTTGAGAGAGATAGTGATAAAATGTCAGAACTACCCCACGAAATTACAAACAATGCCACTCAGATAGTGCAATGCCCAAAAAACCACCCAAAAAGTGCCCAAACATTATCCAAATTAATGTGGGAATTTTTGTTATTTCGGTTGGTGGTTGAGTGCGTTTTGGGAAGTTTGGAATAAAGTTACTATTTGTGGGTCCGTTGTCAATACAATTACCTTTTCATAAACACTTGAATCACCTTGATCGAACAAATAGAACTGAAAATACAAAAATAAAACCGAAGAGTTAAATCGTCCGACCCATAATTGTAAAGGATTAAATAGCATATAGCATAAAAAGTATGAGGATTATTTAATAAAAAATCCAGAAAAAATATTTGTTTATGGAAACCAAACATAAAAATTCCCTCTTGAACCATCCATGAAACTCATTAATCAAATTCAGTTTTGAGGCCCCTAACGAAAGTCGTAGATCACACAATAACATTTTAACCGACATTTGAACAACCTCAATCGGACAAGTGGACCGAAAATTATACGATATCAAATAGACCGGCAATCGAGACCACAAAATTTCAGAAGCATTTTTTAGAATCAAAACATTAAAATTGGCTTTTGAGTCCTCATGGAAGTTGTAGATCATGAAATCACCTTTTAATAGACACTTTAATCACCTTGATTGGACAAGTAAAACAAAAAATAAAAGAATTAGAGCCGAAACGTTCAATCGTCCAACCCAGAAATTATGAGGGACTAAATAGCATAAAGCATAAATGTATAGGGATCATTTGATAAATAAACCAACAAAAAAATGATTTGTTTATTGAGAACGGGCCCATAAATAACAAAAAAACCAAGAAAAAAATACCAAAATACCCCTGACAATTTGTTCTTAGGTGAATATGGTGAGGTTTCTCAACTGGTTTTTTGGTACTTCTACTTCTCATATTATATATTGTTATAGATATGGTATATATGTATATAATCATATCGATGAGATAATTGAATAAAATAAAATAATAATATAATAATATGAACATTCCATTGTTGAAAGGGAGATGATCCTTTCCACTACTAAAAAATAATGGAGAGGTCTACTGATCTTAAAGTCCCAATCTAATGGCTCGTACAAAGCCACGTCACACCCTTCATAATTCATGCAAAAGTCAGTATTTTAGCACTTGACACTGTTATCCATCGTTTCCCCATCCCACCCTCCTCTGTGCTTCTGTCTTTCTCCAATGTCCTGGTTTTTAATGAACATTGAACACCAGTTCAAGCTCCTTCTCCTTTACATTAGTTTTTCTCAACCGATTGTTTTTTTTTTCAAAGCCAATCCACATTACACCCTGAAAAAACACAGCATATTCCTCTAACATTCTCCTCTTCCCACCATTTCCTACGCATCAATGAAAGCCTTCTCATCTTTCCATTGTTTCCCTACATCAATGGAAGCAGCTTCTCCTTCTTATCTGGTGTGTCGACTTCTTGCTCCAAGTGTAATCTCGACCTTACTTTTTTTTTCTTCCCCTCCCCAAGTTGTAGACAAAGAAGAAAACTATAAGATTGTTCCTGGTTTTTGAGTTTGCGTCTTTCGAGTCCATCTTGGAAGGGAAGGATATACTGGTGAAGAGAATTGGATAATTTTACTTGGTTAATTCCAAGTATGTTGATTAATAAAAAAATATATATATATTTGCTCACAAAAGTACAGTAAAATATATTGACAAAGTCTTCTACATATATGACAATATATCATATTACTTTTCTTGTGTTTTCTAAAAGATGATTGATGAAATTCGATGATATTTGCTCAAAAATTACAGTAAAATATATTTACAAAGTCGTTGCATTCTAAACTTCTAATTTGTCAAATGATGGGACATTTCGTTAGGGGGCTTCGAGCTAGTCGAGCTCCGGCTAGCAGGCTCCGAGCTTCAAATGAGGCCACGACCTGAAGACGAGAGAACGTGTCAAGAGCGGTGGGTTGGTCCCGCGTTTAGACTCCAATGCTTAAGTCAAACGAGAGAATGCTGAGAAGGCTTTTTCCAATGTTTTAGTGGAAAGTGAGTGAATCGTTATCAAGTGTAAGGAATCTTGCGAATATATAGGGGCGTCCATACGCCTTTAGGTCGGTTTTGGGATCACACACTTGAGGTCACGTGTCCAAGTTGCCAGGTCATTGCCAACTGGCTAGCGATTGGGCCTCTAGGCCTTAGGGAATTGGGTCGAACGCCAAGGGCTTTGTCCTTGGTTATTTGTGGGCGGCTTAATTTGGCTCCGCTTGGACCGTTCGACTATCGACGATTTCTAGTTAGCAATTGTGTTATGCTCAACAATTTCAATGAATAAATGATAAAAATAAATTATATATCCTTTTCATTCGAAGGAATGAGGAGTATTTCATGCGTTTTTATTATAACTAACTTCTTTTATTCCTTCTTTTGCTTATGATGTTGTAATTAGGGGTGTAAGTGATACAGGACTATTCGGAAGCTATTCGAGCTCGACTCGAAGAAAATTCGAATTCGGCTCGATCATTGTCGAGTCGAGTTCGAGCTCGAGTAGCTCGAGTACCGAATCGAGCCGAATTCGAGTAATATAATACTCGGCTCGAAGGCTCGTCGAGCCTAATCGAGCTTTCCTCTGAAACATATATTTTATAGCTAAATTACTAAACTAGCCTTGTTCAAACGATTCATAGGGTCTTTGATAAGTTGGATAAGTATGTCTTTTAACTTTAATCTCTTAAAACCTAAAACTTTCCTCTCCCCATCTTCCAAATCAGGGTCTGCCGCTTCCCACCCTTCAGCCGGCAGCCCTCTCCCATTTTTCTCAATTGTTTCTGTCCAAGAAACCATTTCTTCAAGTGCCTAAATTTCTCTAACCGGTGAGATGAGATGTGTTAGTGTTTGGGTATTTCAAATAATGGCATCGCCAACAATGTTGTGTCTTGAAGAGAACCAGGCCGCTGCTTGGAGAAATATGAGAGCTTTTTCATGAAATACGCATTGAGAAAGGGAGAAACACGTGTTCAACTTTGATGAATTCGTCATCGTCATCTATATGGAGCTTTGAAAATTGGAAACATTTTGGTTCTTTCTCTGTTTTCTTTATCTTCTCCCCTTTTCTTCTTTTAATTTTTATATTTAAATAAATTAAAGGAATTTTGTTTTATCAACTCAATACTTTCGATAACATATTATTTTCAAGAATTATAAGTTTAGTTTAGTTTAGATTAATCGGCCCTTTGTTTGAACTATCGAGAGTCTGTAGAAAACAAATGATTTCTTGGTCTGTTAACTTAATCGAATAGCTCGAGCTCGAACTCGAGCACCAAAAGTAATGCTCGGTCGAGCTCGAGCTTGAATTTTTGAGTCGAGCTCGAGCTCGAATAGTGAACTATTCGATTCGGCTCGACTCGATTACACCCCTAGTTGTAATAGATGATTGTAGGGAATTACTCTCCCCAGACTCACAACTGTTTAATTTTATTACATGCCCCTTTCGACAAAAAAAAATATAACTAACTTTTTTAAGATAATTTTCATGTTAATTTTTTTTATCAATTAATCGCTTTCATTAGAACTGAAACAAGAGGTTACAAAACGCCAGGAGAATAGCTCTCGCACTGCACAAAATCCTCCCGAGATTGGGCTAAATTATGTGCTACAAAATTGGTCTCCCTATGAACAAATTGAAAAATACAACCAGCAAAAAGAGAAGCCACCTTTCTAATTTCATCTATTAGATGACCCCCTTCCCAAAAACTAGGATCATTTTTATTAATTTGATTAGAAGCCAAAAGGGAATCACTCTCAATAATGCAATCTTCAATTCCATTTTCAATTGCAAGCTCAAGTCCAAAAAGAATGGCATGGACTTCAGCGTACAATGAATCAGTAATTAGATTAAGACATCGAGAGGCACTAACAATAGTCCTCCCCTCGCTATCACGGATCACAACCCCTAGTCCTGCTATGCCTGTGTTACTGCAAAATGAGGCATCGGTGTTGATAGGTGCAATAATTTACACTATTTAGACCTCATTTAGATTATATCTTGAGCATTATTATTGCACTTTCTATTGCTTTTCATGATATATTCTCACATTTTGTGTTTTTGAGCTTGTAGTTTAGTTTGGAGTGATTTTATGGAGAAAATCATAACTTTCAATCCGGAGATCCGTTTGAGGCGATTCAAGTGCCCGTGGAAAGAGGATTCAAAGATCTACAACTTTCATTTAGGACTCGGAAGCTAATTTGGACTTGAAGAGAGTGAAAATGATGAAGGAAGTTGAAGACTTGGCGAAATCCTGATGGAGTCCAACTGGGAGCCCGATTACCCCTCAACTGGGGGCCCGGTTGAAACCTCCAAATTCGATAACTCACTGTCCTAACCGGGAGCCCACTTGACCCCCAACCGGGCCCCGGTTGTGCCTGACGGAAATTCTTAATATTTTTCCCAATTTTCTGATTTTGCCCCTGATTAGTCCAAATTAATTTAGGACTTTTTGTATCCCTATAAATACAAACTTTTAGGATTATTTTGAGGACTTTTGGCTCATCAAAACTATTTATTTGTTGGAGAGAAGATTTCCTTGGAGATCCAGTCTAAGATTTCTTCTCTATTCTTTTATGTTTATGTTCTTTAATAAATTATTCTTGTGTTTTTATTCATGAGTATGACTAGCTAAATCCCTAATTAGGGTTAGGGCGTAGCCAATTGGGGATTAATATTTGATTTTATGTTTTGAATTGATCTTTTTAAGTTGGATTTGTTTTTCTTGTTCTTCATATAAAGTATATGTCTGGCCATCATATAGTTTATCTTAGGGATTGTGTCATGTACTGACGGGTGAAGCATAATCTATGCACTAGGAAAACAAACAGGTTAGACTGGATCAGACATGAATCTTAGGCTAATTTGATAGATCTTTGATTACTTGTTCTTAATGAATCTAGTTAATTGGGTTTACATCGACAGGTAGTAAATTTGGTTAATTAGGTATTCCTGTGGAGACTTGACGGAGCGCATAGGTAATTTAGAGTAATCCTATTTCAACTTTGCATCAATTCAATTCATAGGTTAATTATTGATTTCCCAATTAGGTGAAACCTGAAGCCCTAAGCCTTTTAATTATTGTTTTCACATCTTATTTTATTCTCTGCTTTTATAATTTAATTGTTTTAATTTAAATTGCTTGATCACTCTTAATTTTCCTTCTCTTGATAGAATTAATTACAATAGAAATTCTTTGTTCCCTGTGGATTCGACTCCTGGAATACTCTAGGATTTTATTACTTCAACTGACTCTGTGCACTTGCAGATTTAGTACATCAGGTGTTCACTTTATAAATGCCCTCCTGGGGAGGAATCCAAACCAGCTGCCTATGTGAAATCTCTGATCCCTTTGTCATCCTTCTCTGTACTGGCGTAATCTGCTCTAAAATGGAATTCATTGAGAATTGAAGAGCTGAGGGTGATGAACAAGCAAGCTCATACAAGGCTCTATTTCTATTGTTCCAAATTAGCCATAAGAGCAGCAAAACCTTGTCTAACTGACCGATAGCAGCAGCTTTGGGTAAGAAGAAAGTCCAGAAATCACCATTCAAATCCCATTGCTCGAGAGTTGGAGCTACCTAAGGACAAACATCTTACCAAACCATCGCACTAAACTTACACCTAAAAAAAACATGGACAAACGATGTCTCCTGCTCCCCACACACATCACAAACTTGAGAAATATCCATACCTCTAGCAACAAGATTACTCTTAATAGGCAGAATATTCCAAGCTAAACGCCATGTAAAAAACTGAACCTTAGGCATAACTTGTGAGGACCATATTAAGCGCCATAGATGCTGTCGAGCTTCTTGTGGCGATCCTGTTCTTCCCAACACTTCCCTCGCTACATAATAAGCCGACTTAACTGAGAAATCCCCTAAACGAGTGGCATTCCAGATCAAACAATCCTTTACCCGTTGTCGAGAAATAGCTAACCCCAATATTCGCCGAGCATCTTCTTCCTCAAAGAGATCCAAGACAGTATCAATCTTCCACATTCGATCATTAAAATCAATTAAGTCTGACACTTTCATCGCCGGCATAATACTCTCATTCCTTGGAACAGGGCGGAAATAAGGAGGCTTATCGATCCACCTATCCTTCCAAACATCCAAATTACCTTCCCCTATACGAAAACGAGAACCTGCTCTAATTACTTTGCACCTACAAAGTCATTCATGAATTATGATTGGAGGATTTATATGTAGCCTATGTACTTTCTTTCATTTTGTTCCAATTATATGCAACTTCTGTTTTTACTATTATTTATTAATGAGGAATTGGAGGAAAATGTGAAATATTCCTTTATAGTGTTGATACCTAAATTTACAATTAGGGGTAAACTTGTCCTCAAGAATGTTAGAACAAGATGTGTGGCTCAGATTTAATCTAAATTCTGAAGCTAGATCAAAATTGATGCCATCCTTGTCATATTTTAAATTAGGAAAATAATTTTATTTTCCTAATTTCCTATAATTGGACCGAAACTAGTAGGTATTATTGAATAATAATAATAATAATTTTATAATTATTATTATTTCAGTAAATAATGGTCAGAAAAACAATTAAAGTCATCTTGTATGATTTCTGATTCTGATTGAGATTTAATTCTTAGATGACCATCCTAATTTTGTAAGATGTATAATGCCATGTCAAAATTGGACATATGGCATGATATGTGGCGCAATAAGGCCTAGCCCAGGCCGCCCATGCCTAAATTTGATCCCTATTGAATTAAATGCAACTTTGTATTTTGTTCAATTAAGGACAAAAGGCGAAATTAATGAAACTGAATGGCCTAGAGAGATGCGATTCAAACAGGGATTTTTCCACCCCGGTTTAGTCAAAATTAAATCTGATTTATGTTCTGACCAAATTAATGGCCAAGAATGATCAAATTAGGATCAATTTCATGGCCAAGGAAGTTCTGGTCGAATATGAGGTCATTTTGGCTATTTTCAGCAGCAATCAGTAAACAATGCAGCACAATTAGGACCTGAATCATACCAGATTGCATCAGATTGGAGGCAGATTTTGTCCAAGCTATTTTTGGGAAGATATAGCTGGCCTTGATAGTCATTTAAAGGTGGTCATTCAAGGTTGATCAAAGTTGGAAGTCATCTTGGAAGTTTCTTGAAGATTTTCTGAGAGATCAGATTGAAGAAGCAATTAAAGCAGAACAGATCAGATTGAAGAAGCAATTAATAGGCAGACAAAATGAGGAGGACGGCCTTGGTAGCCAAGCCTAGGCCGCCCCTTATATAAAGGGTCTCCCCCCTTCAATTTTAGACAGACTCCTGCAGCCTCAAATTTGCTCTACGCAAAAACTAAGCTCCGCGCTTATTTTCTCTCAGGCCCTGCGCCACTTTCTGCAGCAACCCTGCAAAATTCATCTCTTTTTTCAACACGAGTCAGCCTCCTTTTTTCAATATTTTTCTACTTCAATTCTGTCTTAGGACGTTAAATCAACTCTCTGCGAGTTTTTCTTCTCTTTCAATTTCGTCTCAAGACGTTAAACATTTACTTTTCAGTTTTTCTTATGAATAACAACCAGCTTGTTATTTTCAATCAATTTTCAAAGTAAAAAATCTTTTCAGACATTTACTTTTTTACAGTCAATTTGGGATCAATGATTTAAATGCTCCGGTGTGACTTTGATCCAGTTCCCGCAATTCACTCGCTTTGATTTACTTTTTTTGTGCTACGCGCACCACAAAAATGTTTTTTCTACTTCTTTGTCATTTTCAGCAAAATGACTAGCATGCCCCGGCTACTATTAAGTTTTTCGTAAAATCTCTATCCAAAGAGATTTTTGGCGCAACACATAAATATGCAAGTATTATACCAGAATAATGGAGTCTATAGAGATGCAAGTATGAATGACTGAGAGGCGAGAGATATGGGGTGACGGAGAGTTTTGCAGCCTTTAAATCCTCTTCCTTTTCGCTACTACTCCAATTATAACATGTGAGAGAGAGTTTTCTTTCAAAGTTCCTCACTTTTACCAATACTCCTATCCCTCAACTCTATTTTAATTTTCAAATTATCCAATAATTTGTAAGAAATGGTTTTCTTTCTATATAAATACATCTCTCATCTAATCAACTTTTTCTTTCAATTAGTTTCTCACTTTTATCAATACTCCTATCCTTCAACTCCAGTTTAAATTCAAATTATTCAATAATGTGTAAGAAATGGTTTTCTTTCTATATAAATACATTTCTCATCTGATCAACTGTCCTCATCTATTTTTTTAATCTATTTATTTCCATTTCTACCAAACAAAATGTAAATGTACTTGGCCTTTTCTTAAACTCCATATATGAAAAAGTCATTTAAACATTTGGGTTTCCAATTTCACTTCTTACTTTTTCTTTCATTTTTTCCTTCCTTTTTTTTGTCATTTTTACTCCCTGTCTCTCACTATTTTTGACTGAGCAGAGACAAGCCAAAATGGTAGGGAACATTGAGTAAATTTCACCATTGGTCACTTCACTAAACTTTGGCTTAGTTCCTGATTAAATCACTAAACTTTAATTTATCCCAAGCAAGTCACTTAAGTTTAAAAAATATACTAAATGTCACTCTAACATATTTTCCAATTTTTCGTCAAAAAAACATATTTTCCAATTAGCTAGCATGCATATAAATAACATTGACGACACGTCATATGCCATATAAATGGTCACATCCTCACGTTTCACACCTTGTACATCATATTTTTCATTTTCTCCTATTTTCTCTCCGAGTTTTGAAGGAAAAAAATAACGAAACAACTTAAATAAAAGAATATGAGTGAAAACTGATTAGTAAAAGATGAGAAAAATGCAAAAGCTGAAGTGGAAGGTAGAATATGAATGATATGATCAGTTCGTCAAAACATATTTCAGCTAATGAAAATATGCAAATTAGTAAGATGACTACATTTGATATATTTATAAAAGTTAAGTGACCTATTTGGGATAAATTAAACTTCAATGACCAAATTGAGAAATGAGTCAAAGTTCAGTGACCATTAATGAAATTTATCCGGAAAAAAACAAGATACGCTTAGATTTATGAATCATTGAATGGATTCAAATTGGTGTGCAATACATGTAGGGGTGAGTATTTGTCGGTTCGGTTCTGGTTTTGAGATTCTCAAAATTGATTTTGAATCGACGGTCAATTTTTACAAATATCTGATCGCATTAACAATTAAAATTGAAATTTTCAGATTGAATTTATTTGGAGGTTTGCTTGGAGCCTTGGACCCTAGAGTTGGAGTCTTTGAATTGAAGCAGAGGTGCCAACTAACAGTTACTACTTTAACCAAAAGACTTCAAAAATATGGAGAAGAACTAAAATTGCAGGTTGATTCTGCAGAAATGGCAGCAGAAGCATATATATGGAGAAGAACTGTTCACCAAACTAATTCTTCTATGCCAGAAATTCTATGCTGAAAAAAAATGGATGTTCGTAAATTAAGTTTAGTCCACATGCTGCTACTCAACATTCTTCAATCTTAAAATTTCTATGTTCAAAAATCAAACTGTAAATTTGGCATTTGCCATAGAATCCAGCCCTCCTCTGTTGAATAAATTATTACTCCAACAAATCAACCTAATCCATGTTTTTAGCTCTGTCCCATGTTTCTTTACATGTTCATTATTGAATTTTTCACCAAACCAATACTTCTATGCCAGAAACTGAAATGGATGTTATAAACTAAGTTTAGTCGACAGGCTGCTACTTAACATTCCTTCAATCTTTACATTTTCATGTTCAAACTGTATAATGCCATGGAATGGAATTATTCCAACAAATCATCCTAAGCCAGCATTTTTAATATGAAATAGCAGCTCTCCTTGAGGCTTCACCCCTGCAAATTTGATATTTCTAGTACATTTTCAGCCTGCATTCCATAAATTTTGTTTTTGGGTTACTCCCAATCATGTCTTCAATGGAAGATTAGTTACCATACTTCAAACATGCATATAACAATTGTAACTTGTAAGAATAAAATTAGAGAATAACTCAAAGCACCATCTCATCAAATTTATTAGGGTTCATATAGAATGCCAAAAGAACATTCCATAAAAGTACAATTACAAACTTACAAAACTTATCAATTGGCTAATAAGCGAAAACCCTTAATGAAATTTCATCAAAGATTAACAAAATCATCAGCATCTTCACTCTTTTTTTGTTTCCTTGTGGTCTTAAGTTGCTGCCCATTTGCATTAGTCAACAGTAGTTGAAACATCCTTAATATTGAACATACTATGCAGCAAAGTTATGGTAGGAATAATTAACATGGGGCTAACAGCAAGATCATCCATGATAATGTAAGCAAACCCAATCACATGACCGCGATTTTCACATGATTTCTGCTTGTCATCCAAGGCTACCAATGTGCCTCCACAAGTAGGAGATGGTTTAATTGCAGTATTATTATGATAATAATATCCTCCAGCTGCCAAGTCCATGTCATTGAAATGGTTGTTACAATACGAACACTTATAATTCTTTAATTTAGAGATGTGGAATTCTGCTCTTCACCAGCTTATATTTTTTTCCTGACAAACCTCACACTTTTCTATCACATTTTCCTCTTTAATTTCATGGCTTTCTTCAATTAACTTGATGGCTCTTGCCAACTATCTTCCAGGCAAGCCCTGAAGACATTAATGCTACACAAAATGGATCGCTTTATGAGGCCTAAGATTGAAGTGATAAACAAAGAATTGGAGTGACAAGACAAAGCTTGAAAGCTCAAGTTTATTTCCAAAGTGAAACACTGAAATCCCATTATTTGATACTATATATCCCTTCAGCTGAGGAGCATGAAGACTTTGCAGCTTAGTAATATATGATTGCAGGAAAACTACTATTTCAAATTTTCACTCCAATCTTGCAATTTTGATGTTTATTTGCTTAATGAATAGTGAACTGACTGAACAATGATCAACTTATGTTTCAATCTAACAGTGGTAGTGGAAGATGCATGATTGGAAACACTTAAGGTTCATACAGCATAAAGTTATGGAACGTTAAGAGTGATTTATATACATTGAGTGCCCCCAATAAAGGAAAAAGTACTATTTTCCCCCTTGAACTCGTAGCGTTTAGGCGTTTAACCCCCTAAATTTCAATTTTGGACATTTTGCCCCCTAAACTTCAATTTTGGAACGTTTTGCCCCTTCAGCCTAACAGTACCGTCAAGCCGCTACCGTGGCAGTACCATGTGGGTCGGGAGCGTCTTGACGGTGCCGTTAGCCTGAGGGGGCAAAACATCCCAAAATTGAATTTCAGGGGGCAAAATGTCCAAAATTGAAATTCAAGGGGCAAAACGTCCAAACGCTACAAATTCAAGGGGGAAAAAGAGTATTAAATCTCCCAATAAAAGCTTTTGGATTCAAATTGGTGTGCAATACATGTATATGAGTTGCGTTAAGCGGTTTAATTATCAAAATCAATGTTCCATGAAGTTGAGGATTTGTAACTTGTAAAACTGGGTTGAAGAGGTTGAGGATTTGTAAGGTTTGTATCTGGTAATTAAATCTGGTGGCTTATGAAGGATCAATAATCAATTGGTTTGACGAAGAAGTAGTCCAAGTAAATGTATAGTTTACATCATGGGAACTTTCTTTTTACCAAACAAATAAGACTTTCATATCTTTAATTTACACAGCTTATAGCTACATGAATACACAGCTTATAGCTACATGAATGGGACAACAAAACGTAATTTAATCTCAGCACGCAAAAGGGCATGATATATTTCCCAATAATAGGAATTTTATAAATCTTGTTGGTAATTTTAATTTTGTTATCATTCGGAACCAGCAGCGCCCCTATATCAGTTGTTTACGAATAAGCTCATATTATTTCTTCATAGCAATATATCATATTAATTCTCTCTTGTGTTTGCTAAAAGATGATTGATGAAATTGGATGATATTTGCTCATAAAAATACAGTAAAGTATACTTACAAAAGTCGTTGCATTCTAATTTGTCACATGATGACATATACAAGACAAATACCTTCAAGTTAGTTTATTTATATGTCAATGCATATATGGAAATGAATTAAAACTCCTGATCAAAAGATTTTCCTGCCATGGATTTGAGATTGAAGGAAGCTGCTGAATCAGGAAACATCGACGCTCTATACGTGCTATTTCATGAAGATCCATACCTTTTGGATCGCATCGATGAGGTTCCTTTCATCCATACTCCCCTGCACCAAGCTGCAGCTGCAGGGCAAGTTGAGTTTGCAATGGAGATGATGAATCTAAAGCCGTCGTTTGTTACAAAAATGAATCCAGATGGTTTCACCCCATTGCTCCTTGCTTTGCAAAATCACCAAACTCAATTGATACTCGAGCTCCTGAAAATCAACAACGACCTGGT
This sequence comes from Corchorus olitorius, assembly GCA_001974825.2. Taxonomy (NCBI): domain Eukaryota; kingdom Viridiplantae; phylum Streptophyta; class Magnoliopsida; order Malvales; family Malvaceae; genus Corchorus; species Corchorus olitorius. Next base: position 26,185 of record AWUE01014597.1, read on the forward strand.
TCGAATCAAAGGGAAAAAGGGCATGACCCTTCTGCATTATACAGCAGAACAAGGAAATATTGATCTATTGGCCAAGTTTCTTGTTGCTTGCCCTCCATGTATCCAAGATGTGACTGTTGGTGGTAAAACTGCTTTGCATATCGCGGCTGAAAACAACCAGGTTGAAGCTCTTCAACTCCTCGCACGTTGGCTAAGGAGGACTAACAACAAAGATGGTGGTTTGTGGGAAATTGAGGTCTTGAACCGGAAAGACAACCTAGGAAACACCATATTGCATGTTGCTGCATCATCCAACATCCAAAATCAAGCAAAGGTACATATCTACACACTACAATTATGGCTTAATGACCATTATCCCCCCTCAACTTTCATAATAGGGACATTTTTTTCCTTTAATTTGGAACTTTCAACCCTAAACTATTAAAATCAGGATAATCCATCCTCTGGACCGTCAAAAATTGCTGATTATGCCACATCAGCATTTCTCAGGCCACTTAACCGGAGAAATTGTCCAAATTTTGATAGTTTAGGAGTAGTGAAAGTTCCAAATTAAACTTTCAGTGATTTGTAAGTACCACTATAAGCCCTTTCTGAGGCTTGCGGCATGCCCTGACCCTGGACTGGCCGTGCAGCCTCCCCTCACTAAAACTTTTAGTTACCACAAGAGTGAAAGTTTCAAATTAAAAGCTCAACGGGATAGTTTAGGGGAGAAAGTTCCAAATATAAAGTTCAGGGGAAAATGGGCATTATGCCCTACAATTATCATGTTTTATGCTAATTTGTAGGTTAATATTAACTTTTCTCTCCTTTTTGTGTATGAATATATGGAGAGTAGATGATAGGTGTATTGTTGGAATGTGGGGTTCAAAAGAACATTATCAATTTGAGTGGTCTGACGGCTCTGGATGTTTTACAATATTGGCAAAATCATCATCAAGTTGACAACAGAAAGGCTGTGAACATTCTATCCAAGGCTGGAGGTATAAAGGCTTCCTCAATTCCCAAAAGCAGAGCCTTAACAGAAGTGTTGAGATTAAAAGTTGAATTTTCTGAAAGATCAATGATACTTATAAACCGGATCAGAATCAATATACCAAGTGAGACACGCAACGCATACCTAGTCCTAGCCGGTCTGGTAATAGCAGCAACCTACCAAGCCATTTTCAACCCGCCTGGCGGTGTTCAACAAGGTGAACCAGGTTCCTCCGGAGCAGGAAGATCAATTATGGACACAACTAAATTTCTTTGGATTTACATACCAAACACTGCATCCTTTCTGATGACACTTTTCCTAACGATTATGTTCCTCATAATTGGTCCTTATGGGTCGAGTGTTCTCGTACCACTGGTTCCATTGTGTGTTTGCTATGTCACGTCGACCCTTGTCATAAACCCAACTCACAAGTTTACTTATTTCATTTGGATTACTTTGGGTATTGTTGGTGTATCTGGGTCTTGGCTATTTTGGGCTCATAAATATTATTGGGAGATAAAAGCAAAACAGGTAGTTGGGAACCCTCAAACGAGTTGGACATTTCGGGCTCAAACTTAATGGCCCTGCTACTTAAATGTTGTTTATGTGGTACTGGTGAGAGAGTTAGTTTTCTTGTCATTTATTCTATTATGGCTTTTGTGTTTGTTTGAGACCTGATGGCAAGTTGTGCTTTGTCTCCTGTTCTTCATTTTGATGCTTTGTTTTGTATATATACAAAATGAAAGTCTTGAAGTCAAAAGTATATATGAATTTTGTTAATTTTGGGTGTTAAGGCATGTAATTACCTGGCATAATTAACGTTAATGAAACTTGATTTGTCCCTTTTCCTTGAACTGTAATTAGTAATCAAGTCCTCAAATTGAAAATATGTGCTGATCAAAATCAAACATTATCTAAGACACAGCTTTCTTCGTGATAAAAATTTCAGGCGGACATTACATTAAGAAACGAATTCGATCATTTTAACAAATAATAACAAAAGCAAACACCCAATTTTCCAAATGGTCCATTTTTAACATACAATAGAAAAGGGTTAACTCATGATTTCTGTCAGGGTCTATTCTATTGATATCAGAAAAGTTTGACCATAACCCGCCTATAAATCTCTACAAATTCTTGATGAACGTCGAGACGTGCTTAGCATTTCCTTTCGTAGCCAGTGGAAAAGGCAGAGCCCCGGTAAACTGCAGCGACATGTGCCGCAGCACTCTCTATGACGAAAGAAGCACACAGTGCCATGAGAAAGGCATTTATCTATATCACGGCCGAATACATGTTCTAGAGCAGTTTTATTGGCATTATCATCGACGTTGTTAAGGCGGGAAGCAGGCTTAGCATCATTCTCTTGCAGGCGGCCATGATTATAGTACCCCCTAGGGCCGGGCGAAAAGATTATCAGTACAAAAAACATAACCACAAACATAGCAAACAAAATATAACACTTATGCTCTCCCTTCATATTTTTTCTTGGAAAATTGCTTGTGTTGTGTATATATGTTCGTGGTTGCTTTAGCTTTTGGGTTGAAGTCCTCTAATTTATACAGAAAAGGCTGATTTATATATGGGTGATTATATGATACACCGGCGGTGTAAATTTTGGACTCCACAAGCGGGTTGTGGAGTTGACACATGTATGTTTTTTTAATTATTTAAGTTTTAATTATTTCAATCTAGTCCCTAAGGGACACATGTCACCCTTCAGGACTCGCTTGTGTAGTCTGCTAAACTCCACCAACGGTGTATTGTATAATTTGCCTTTATATATATATATATATATATATATATATGTTTTTTTGGTTATTTTTGGCTTTTAGTTGATTATTGATTACTTTTAGTACGCAAGTTTGTATTTATTTGTTATAGCAAATTTGTTATTTTGTTTTTCTTTTAATTACTTGCAAGTTGCAACTTGCAACAATCATGTTTGTTACTACTATTTATTAGTAAAAAAATCAATAGTACCCACTAACCATTTTTCCTTAATTTAATCTTTTATTTGTTTTACTGTTAATTCTACCTTTTAAAACATTATTTTGTTAGTACTTCTAATCATAAAAGGGAAATATTAAAAGAGATTTTTTGCACCTTATAAAAGTTATGTGATGCCAAAGAAATGGAGCATAGTTCCGCTAATGTAATACTAGTAACCGAACACACGCGTATGCGTATGTAAATCCAAAAAAATAATCAATTAAGAATTTGATTATAAATAGAAAAATATATAAAAGAGAATGTTTGATTTTACACTTAATAAAATATTATTTATAAAATTTCTTAAGAAATATAGCCGAAAAAATATAATTAAATAGTTTGAGATAAACATAATTTCTAAAACCTAATTTCTTCTTCGCCGATGTTCTAATCTTTTTTTTTGGTTAAAGTCACTGTTCTAATCCAAATCATCAATGCTCAAACACGAAGGTATTGATCATTAGACCTTGAATTCTTCGACAAAGGATGAACAACTTCACGTGGTTCACGTTGACCAATCTTAGTCTTACAAAGCTCCTCCAACAAAATCTATGAATTTTGAAGCAAGTCTAGATTGCATCAGGGAATGGAAAATATATAAGTCCAATAATATTGCAAATTTTAAAAAAGATTCGAAATAGAAAGCTGTAAATTTGGTTGCTTACACCAGTCTGCATTTCTAGCCTCACAGATCTTTGATCATGAGTCAGATACCTAAGCTTCATATCTTGAGACTTATATTTAATTCATATTTAATTCTTGCTAGATCTGAAAATAAACTTATATTTTAATTTGAATAAACTTGCAAAATTGTTTATTTGATGAATTTTGCTCCATGGTCTTCAACTGTGTCGCAAAATGCAAATGTTGTTGAGGATAAATGATAAAGTACGGCATATTATGTTCTTGGCTTTTTCTATGAGCAGAAAGAGATGAAGAGAAGTTTTGTAGAATGAAGAATGGTTTTCTAAAAGTTGGTTTAGAGAACATGAAATCCAAAAACTGAAATTACGTTCACTGGTAAGTTGGTTTAGTGTTAGAGCCCGTTTGGAAGTTTCTCTAGAAAATAAAAAATAGAAAGTCTTTCTATAAAAAGTGTAGAACTAGAAAATTTTCTCTCAAGAAAGTATTTTAATTAGAACGTTTGTTTAACCCTCTAAAATCTAAATTCAATTCTTAAGAAAGTGTTTTATATCCTTCATAAAAAAATGTGAGAAAGTATTTTAACACCTCCCTGGTGTTAAAATACTTTCTCACTTTGGAAAGAAAGTAATTGGGTTAGTGACCTAAACTTTCTCTAGAAAATTTAACCAAACATGCTAAAGTTGTTTCTCACCCTATACTTTCTATAGAGAGTATCCAAGAGTGCAAATCCAAAGTGAAGAAATCGCCCTGGAGTAGATTCGGTTTCAACAATAGCCAAATTGAACGAGCTCGAGAGCAATCTCTGAGTGCATGAAGAGTAGTTTCCAAAGCAGCAGAACAAATAAAACAACTAGAGTGTTGAGCAATATGCCGATAATGGAGAAAAGAAGCTGTAGGGATAGAGTCATGAAGAATGCGCCAAAGGAAAACCTTAATTTTATTTGGTCCAGGAAGTGACCACATCTTGTTCCAGGGAATTCCTGCAGTAGATGAACCAAGAATCTGAATATTATAAGCAGATTTGGTTGTAAAGACACATCACCTTCCAATTTCCATAGCCAGGAATCCTCTTCTTGATCCTCTGTGTTAATCCAGGTGGAAGCAAGTCATTAAATTCACACAAAACAAACGGGCTCTTAGTGGATAATGTTGAGGAGTTTGTGGTAACATGATGAAGTTTTACGGTTAACTAATTTTATACATAGCAGATTCTTATTTGAATGATATGATTATCAAATATTTTATTTGTGAGTCATTGAGTTTGTGCCCGAGTCAACTCGTGACACAAACTCAGGACTTCGCTTTATAATAGTATAGATACGAGAGTACTAGATATTGACCCGCGCTACGCTGTTATAAGTATGGCTGTTTTAAACTTTTAATACTTATCAGCTCAATCCCTTTTAGCCTTTAAAAAATGGCATATTTACTTCTCCATTGAAGAAATATGGCTCTACCAAAAAGTATCACATGATTCCTTAATTTCAACTTCTCTTTTGACAAAAGGCTCTATTGTTCAGTCCATTGAATATATAGAATCAAATTCAATTAAGTTTTAATTTAATGATTACTATGAGACAATATTAACATCACCATTTGGGTTACTGAAAACCAAGTTTTACTTGCTTTCATTATGAAAATTGAAACACACCAATATGGTTACTACCACCAGCCTAACATTTTCCTTCACATATTTCTTCTCTCCAACTCTTGTATCTCTCTTTAATAGTAAATAATATTTCCATTCCTAGGCCTTTTAGTGGCATTTTTGTTGATCTCTTGATTATTTTACATAAATATAGCGCGCACAGTTCACCAACACCCATTGAATACAGAACTTGTTAAGTAAATTGGTTCTAAGACAACAACTCAATTCTATATTACATATAGGTTCATGTGGCCACTGGCCAGCAGTTTGGCTCTTAGAAAGGAGAATTCAGATTAAAAAAATAATAATAAGAATTGGGATTTTGAAACGGAATTAAAAAAACAACACTACTTCTAGTTTTTGTCACATTTAATCAACACTCAAATATTAGAATTCAGATTAACAAAATCTGGTGGCTTATTAACTGGCTTGACGAAGACATATAGTCCCAAGTAAACGTATACCTCACAATTTACATCTTGGGACCACAAAACCTATTGAAATCCAGCACGCCAAAAGGTAGACTTCATACGCAGGAATTTTCAAAATTAGTTTATTTATAAATAGTGAATTAAAACACTGCTATCTAGAGATTTTCCTGCCATGGATATGAGATTGAAGGAAGCAGCTAAATCAGGAAACATCGACGCCCTGTACGAGCTATTTCGTGAAGATCCACACCTTTTGGATCGCATCGATGAGGTTCCTTTCATCGATACTCCCCTGCACCAAGCTGCAGCTGCAGGGCAAGTTGAGTTTGCAATGGAGATGATGAATCTAAAACCGTCGTTCGCTTCAAAGATAAATCCAGATGGCTTCACCCCATTGCTCCTCGCTTTGCAAAATCACCAAACTCATTTAATATTCAAGCTCCTGAAAATCAACAACGACCTCGTTCGAGTCAAGGGGAAAAAGGGCATGACCCTTCTGCATTGCGCAGCTGAACAAGGAAACATTGATCTATTGGCCACGTTTCTTTCAACTTGCCCTCCATGTATCCAAGATGTGACAGTTGGAGGTAAAACTGCTTTGCATATTGCAGCTGAAAACAACCAAGTCGAAGCTCTTCAACTCCTCGCACGTTGGCTAAAAAGGACTAATAGCAAAGATAGTGGATTGTGGGAAATTGAGGTCTTGAATTGGAAAGACAACCAAGGAAACACCGTATTGCATGTTGCTGCATCATCCGACATCCAAAATCAAGCAAAGGTACAATTATCCTATTCTAATTGACTTATTTACATTTTTGCCTTCGAGGACATTTTACCCCTAAACTTCAAATATCGACAACTTGACCCCTGAATTTGTGAAATTCATGACATTTTACTCTCCCCTGAAATAAGGGGCAAATTGTCCTGAATTTGAAAAGTTCATGAGACATATTGTCTCGATTCAGGGAATGTCCTGAATTTTCAAATTCATGGGGCAAATTGTCTCGATTTTAGTTTAGCATGCAAAATGTCCTTGGCCTCCATAGTTCGGGGCAACAAGAGCTAATAAGCACATTCTAATTTGTACTTAAATATTAACATTTTTTTTCTTTTTGTGTATGATTATATGTTTGTCCAGATGATAAGTGTATTTGTTGGAATGTGGGATTCGTAAGAACATTATCAATTTGAGAGGTCTGACGGCTCATGTTTTACAATATTGCCAAAGTCATCATCAAGTTGACAACAAGGAAGCGGTGAACATTCTATTTAAGGCTGGAGGTAGAAATGCTTCCTCAATTCCCAAACACACAGCCTTAGCAGAAGTCTTGACATTAAAGGTTGGATTTTCTGAAAGATTATCGATACTTATAAACCGAATAAGACTCAATATACCAAGTGACACACGCAATGCATTCATAGTCCTAGCCGGTCTGGTAATAGCAGCAACCTACCAAGCCATTTTCAACCCGCCAGGCGGCGTTCGACAGGGTGAAGCAGGTTCCCCCGAAGCAGGGAAATCAGTAATGGACACAACTAGCTTTCTTTTGTTTTATGTTTCAAACACCGCAGCCTTTCTGGCGACAGTGTTTCCAACGATTCTGTTCCTAATAATTGGTCCTTATGGGACAAGTGTTCTGTTTCCACTGGTTTCATTGTGTGTTTGTTATGTCATGTCGACCCTTGTTATAAACCCAACTCCCATGTTTACTTATTTCATTTGGATTACTTCGGGTATCGTTGCTGTATCTGGGTCTTGCCTATATGGGGCTCATGAATATTATTGGGGGATAATAGTAAAGCGGGTAAGGAGAGTTTGGAACCCTTTACCGTGGTGGCATCGAGTTGCTGCTACTTAGTTCGGCTGCTTTTTGTTTCTTGCTCTATATATATTCTTGTTTTCTATACCTATATATTATAACCATTCTATACCTATATATTGTATGGTTATAATTTCCATGGCATTTACTTCACTTGATTCCTAAGCCATTTTTCAACTCCTCTTTTGACAAAAGGCTAGCTCAATCTGTTCAGTCCATTGAATATATAGAGATGTGACTAAGCAGAGACAAGCCAAAATGATAGTGCCAATATAGCCAAAATGGTCGGTGGTAGGAAACATTATTGGGATGGAGATTCATGAATAAGAATTTGTTATTTCCTTTCAAAAAAAATACTAAGTAGGCTTAACTCTTCTAAGAACCCATATTATAGAGTAATAGCTTGGCCCAATGATCGGGTCGTAAGCCGAAGCCTGGAAATTTTTTATATTAAGGCAATAAGAAATTTTTCTCCATGAACATGAACATTTGAACTGAGTATTGATGGAGCCAAATCAAGAGGAAACGGCCCTCCCAAAAATAGGCGTACGCCGCTTTAACGGCGAGCACACGGTATTCTTTAGTAAAAGGCGAAAGAATAGTTCGCTCTGTGCTCACCGCACGGCTCCGTGCCTTTCCCATCCCATTTGGCTTTACTTTATAGCAGTCTGTTGGGGCGCGCTTGTTTTAGTTTATTGATGTGGGATAGTGCTCTTCAGTTCACCAGCTTATATTTTTTCCTGACAAGTCTCACACTTTTCTATCACATTTTCTCTTCAATTTCATGACATTCTTTATTTAAATTGGAAAAATGGATTGCTTTATGAGGCCAACCATTGAAGTATGAATGAAGAATTTGAGTGACAAGACAAAGCTTGTATTTGAAAGCTCAAAGTTTGATTCCAAAGTGAAGCATACTGTGAAATCCCATTATTTGGTATCAGTTCAGCTGAGGAGCATAAAGATTTTGCAGCTTGATAATACTATTGCAGGAATACTACTATTTTAATCCTATCTTGCAAATGATATTTATGAATAGTCAACTAACTGAACAATGAAACAAGTTGATTTGTAATGTTTCAATCTAACAATGGTGGAAGCCATGATTGGAAACACTTATTGTATGAAAAGTGAATGGGATTATTTTTTCAGAGGATTCGTCAATACTTTCACCAGTTCTTTCCTTGGTGAATTTTGCAGCCTCAAATGTTAATCCTACTCTAATCTTAAGATAGGACCTAGGAGTAAAATTAAGACATTCTTCCAATCCAATATTAATATGATCAGACAACAACTTGTTAAGTAAATTGGTACTAAGACAACAACTCGATTATATTATATAGGTTCAAGTGGCCAGCAGTTTGCCTCTTAGAAAGGAGAATTCAGGATTAAAAAAAAAGCAGAAAGAATTGGGATTTCGAAACAGAATTTGAAAAACAACACTACTTGAACTGTCTTAACGAAGACAATAGTCCAAGTAAACGGTATAGTAGTTTACATCTCGGGACCACAAAACCTTTTTAATTTCAGCACGCCAAAAGTTGGACTTATATAGGAATTTTCAAAATCTTGTTGCTGATTACTGTTAGTTTATTTACTTATAATAATTGTCAAAGTAAGGAAATGAATTAAAACGCTGCTATCTACAGATCTTCCTGCCATGGATTTGAGATTGAAGGAAGCAGCTAAATCAGGAAACATCGACGCCCTGTACGAGCTATTTCATGAAGATCCACACCTTTTGAATCGCATCGATGAGGTTCCTTTCATCCACACTCCTCTGCACGAAGCTGCAGCTGCAGGGCAAGTTGATTTTGCAATGGAGATGATGAATCTAAAGCCATCGTTTGCTTCAAAGATAAATCCAGATGGTTTCACCCCATTGCTCCTCGCTTTGCAAAATCACCAAACTCATTTGATATTCCAGCTCCTGAAAATCAACAACGATCTGGTTCGAGTCAAAGGGAAAAAGGGCATGACCCTTCTGCATTACGCAGCAGAACAAGGAAACGTTGATCTATTGGCAAAGTTTCTTTTAACTTGCCCTCCATGTATCCAAGATGTGACTGTTGAAGGTAAAACTGCTTTGCATATCGCAGCTGAAAACAACCAGGTTGAAGCTCTTCAACTCCTCGCACGTTGGCTAAGAAGGACTCACATAAAGGACAGTGACTTGTGGGAAATTGAGGTCTTGAACTGGAAAGACAACCAAGGAAACACCATATTGCATATAGCTGCATCATCCAACATCCAAAATCAAGCAAAGGTACATATCTATGCCTATATCTACACTACAAACGTACAATTAAACTTCAAATACCGATGAGACATCTTAACCTCTTGATTTCCAAATTCTAGACATTTTACCCATGAATTTCATAAATTCATGACAGTTTTACCATCCGACAGCGGGTAAATTATTCCGAATTTGGAAAGTTCACGACCCTTGAATTTCACAAATTCATGACATTTTATCCTCTGACAGAGGGGTAATTAAATTGTTCTGAATTTGGAAAGTTCACGAAGTAAATTGTCTCGATTTTAGTTTAGTAGGCAAAGGCTAATAATTACTCTCTCCGTCCCTTTTTATCTGTCGCCAATAACCGAATTTACACAGACCGAGAAAACCTTTTATCCGTCGGCAATAACCGAATTTACACAAACCACAGACCAAGAAAACCTCTTATCTGTCGGCAATAACCGAATTCTCTCCTTCCCTTCTTATCTGTCGGCAATAACCGAATTTACACAAACACATAAAACCTTTTATGTGTCGGCAATAACCGAATTACAAACTAAGAAAATTACAAATTACTAACTGCAAAAACCACAAATAAAAAGGGACAGATGGAGTAGCATATACCTAAATATTAACAAGTTGTTTCTTTTGTGTATGACTATATGGATCGTAGATGATAAGTGTATTGTTGGAATGTGGGATTCGAAAGAACATTATCAATTTGAGAGGTCTAACGGCTCTGGATGTTTTACAATACTGCCAAAGTCATGATCATGTTGACAACAGGGAGGCTGTGAACATTCTATCCAAGGCTGGAGGTAGAAATGCTTCCTCAATTCCCCAACACAAAGCCTTAGCAGAAGTCTTGACATTAAAGGTTGGATTCACTGAACGATTATCGATACTTATAAACCGGATCAGACTAAATATACCAAGTGACACACGCAATGCATTCATAGTCCTAGCCGGTCTGATAATTACAGCAACCTACCAAGCTGTTTTCAACCCGCCCGGCGGTGTTCGACAGGGTGAAGCAGGTTCAGCCGGAGCAGGGAAATCAGTAATGGACACAACTAGTTTTCTTTTGTTTTATATTTCAAACACAACATCCTTTCTGGCGACAGTCTTTCCAACGATTCTGTTCCTAATAATTGGTCCTTATGGGACAAGTGTTCTGTTTCCATTGGTTCCATTGTCTATTTGTTATGTCACGTCAGCCCTGGTCATAAACCCAACTCCCATGTTTACTTACTTCATTTGGGTTACTTTGGGTATTGTTGGTGTATTTGGGTCTTGCTTATATTTGTCTCATGCATATTATTGGGGACTAATAGTAAAGCGGGTAACCAGAATTTGGAACCCTTTACCTTGTTGGTCATTTCAGCCTCAAAGTTGATAGCCCTGCTAGTTGTTACTTAGTTCGGCTGCTCTTTCTTGTAGGCATTTACTTCAAATTTTATTTTCCTTCCTCGTTCATTTTTTTTTATTTCCTTACTATCAAACAAAGTGTAATTGTATTCTTGGCCTTTCCCGAAACCCCAAATATGCAAAAGTCATTAAAAAACATTCTACTCTGTCTCTCACCATCTTTGACTAAGCAGAGACAAGCCAAAATGGCAGGGAAATTGGGATAAATTAATGAATCCTCTCGCCATCTTTGACTAAGAGACAAGCCAAAATGGTAGGTGGTAGGTTCATGAATCTAAGAACTTGCTTTTTCCTCTGAAAAAAATTTAGGCTTAACTCTTCTAAGAAATCTGAAATCTGGTGAATCAATTCTGCAAATGCGCATAGTCATTTGAAGTAATAAATTCTAAAGTATTTCGGGAGTTGAACCTATAAGGAATAAGAAATTTTTATTATAAATAATTCTATTAAGAGAAGGAAGATTGAGAGTGATCAAAGCAATTTAAATTAAAAACAATTAAATTATAAAAGTAGAGAATTAAATAAGAATGTGAAGACAATAATTAAAAGACTTAGGGCTTCATGTTTCACCTAATTGGGAAATTAATAATTAACCTATGAATTTAATTGATGCAAAGTTAAAATAGGATTATTCTAAATTACCTATGTGCTCCGTTAAGTCTCCATAGAAATACCTAATTAATCAAATTTACTATCTGTCGATGTAAACCTAATTAACTAGATTCATTAAGAAAAAGTAATCAATAATCTATCAAATTAGCCTAAGATTTATGTCTAATCCAGTCTAACCTGTTTGTTTTCCTAATGCACAGATTATGCTTCTCCTGTCAGTTCATCGCACAATCCCTATGATAAACTATATGATGGCCAGACATATAATTTGTATGAAGAACAAGAAAAACAAATCCAACTTGAAAAGATCAATTCAAAACATAAAACCAAATATTAATCCCCAATTGGCTACACCTTAACCCTAATTAGGGATTTAGCTACTTATAATAAAAACACAAGAATAATTTTATTAAAGAACATAAACATAAATGAATAGAGAAAAGAATTCTTAGACTGGATCTCCAATTAAATATTCTCTCCAACCAAGGAAAAATAATCTAGATGGCTAAGAGTTTTTAAAATAATCCTGAAAGTCTGTATTTATAGGCATACAAAAACTCTTGAACTAATTTTGAGTTATCATGGGCAAAATTGGAAAATCCGGAAAATAGGAAAAATTCCCGTCAGGCCCAACTGGGGGCCATCTTGGGGGTCAACCTGGCCCCCGATTAGGACAATGGAGTGTGCCGAAAAATCCACGTCGAATCCGACCCCCGGTTGAAGGGCAATCTGGCCCCCACTTGGAACACATCAGGATTTCTACAATCTTCAACTTTTTTCATTGTTTTCAGTTTCTTCAAGTCCAAATTAGCTTCCAAGTCCTGGATGAAAGTTGTAGAGCCTTGAATCTTTTTTCCATGGGCACTCGAATCGTCTCGAACAGATTTCCGGATTGAAAGTTATGATTTTTTTCTTAAAGTCACTCAAAATTAACCTATAAGCTCAAAAACACAAATTTAGCGTGAAAATTTATCATAAAAAACCATCGAAAGTGCAATATAAATACTCAAAATATAATCTAAATGAGGTCTAAATAGTGTAAATTATTGCACTTATCAAATTCATATTATAAGGTTATGTTTGTATCATAATATTTTAGATATAATGTGGGAATGTCATTCCCACCTATTTCCTGGGAATGCTAATTTAGTGGGAAAGCATACAATTTTTTATTTTGTGGAGTTAGATTACCATGTTTGATCAACGTGGGAACGTTATTAAAATTTGAGGGTATAGGAGAAAATTCAAGGGCAAAACAATAACTCTTTCCTGGGAAAGTTAGGCTATGTTTGGTAGTGAAGAACATTCTCCATTTTTCATCTCCAAAAATATTAAAGAAACTAGGTAGTGATACAACATGTGTCAACAAAAACAAGCATATTTTTAGAGAATGGAGATGACAATAGAATGGAAATGGAGAACATGTTTATTTTATTTTGAGATTTTCACTCCATTGTCATCTCCATATATTCTCTAACAATATGCTTGTTTTCATTGACACATGTTGTGTCACTACCTAATTTCTTTAATATTTTTGGAGATGGAAAAGGGAGAATGTTCTCCACTACCAAACATAGCCTACTTTCCCATCCTTTTGGGTGTGAATCACATTACTACAACTTTACAAACTAGAGTGGGAAAGGGGTGAGAATGGCTATCCCATCGAGAACCACATCCCTCCAACCAAACATGTTAAAGTTAGTTTCCCAACCTAGCTTACCACAATTTTCCACAACTTTCCACGAACCGGATGACAATTTTGCACAGTGGCAATTTTACACAAGGAAATAAAATTGCCACTTTTGGTTTCCAAGGAATTGCCACCCAAGTGGGAATATTGACCCATTTAAGTGGAAATCTTTTTCTCACCTCTAGCCTAGGTTATCTGACATTCCCACCTCTCTCAATACCTTTTTGTCCCCTTGAACTTTCATCTTTACCCTCACTTATTTGTACCTTTGGACACCTTTAAACTTCCTTTTAATTTTAATTACAAATAAAATTGAATTTGATGTAACTATATTGTATTATATATATATATATATATTATATACTACTAAACCTTATTTGAGTGGGCTAATGAAATTACTAAATGCTCCCAATCAGGATTGATGAGAAGCCAGCATTTTGTCATTTTTTTATCTTTTCTCACTTGGCAAATTGTAAAAAAGTCCAAACTGGATTTTTATCTTTCTTTTTCATGTTTGGTCATTTTTGTAATTGCATGTCATTCGGAACCGGTTTGAAAAGTCAGTTAGTGTGGATGTATTTATTGTTAGGATAATTCCTCTTAAGTGTATTGAAAAGCTATATAATCCATGATTGGTGATATAGAGAAATTAATCCTTCATCTATACTACTATTTTTTTTAATTAAATAGAATTTTGCATTAAGTATATAAAGAAGTGAAATTAATATTTACTTAATTCAAGTTCATTTAGGATGGCTTGAAACCTGCAGTTATTTTCTCCATTGATGAATTATAAATTGACACTAGGTTTTTTATTTTAATTGGCATAGACTTTAGTTTTTGTGATACCAGATAAACAATAGGTTAATCATTTAGGTATTGTATGTTTTTAAACAGAAGACATTATATAAGTAAGCTTTACAATTTAGATGATAGAATATGTTTCGAGCAAATCCAATTTTCCATTTATAGATTAATAATTGCTATTTAGAAATATAATAGATTTTAAATCATGTAACTTTAAAACATTTTTCAACATCAAATCATTGTATTTAATAGAAGTAATTCTTAAATTACAATCTAAATTTTTGAACGTTCGACGCGCCAGCGCGAATCGAACCACTTGTAACTATATTATTATTAAGCACTATTTAAAAATTAATCGGACATTCTTCCCCTACAACCAAATTGCACATTTATTTTAACCAAAAAAATTGCACATTTATAGGTCAGTTTTTTTTTTTACAATTATTTATTGGCCAGTTTACGTGGGAGAAAGATGAAGCGTTAGATTTTTTTTTCTTTTTTGGCATAATTGCAATTGTAAAACTTGGTATCATTCCTTACTTTGCAAAATTTTCAATACTTAGCAAAATTTTCTATACTTAACAAAATTTTCAATACATAGGGTGTTATACGCCGGCCCAAGTCCTAATCCAAAATGGCCCAGTTGTACTCGGAGCCCAAGTCATTTTCATTTCCTTAAAATGTTGTTTTAAACACTGTTAAGTGTTAGTTAATTACCCTCCTTAAAATTAGCTAGCCGTTGTATAAGAATGCTATTTTTGCTATTTTGAAAAACAACCAGAATATTAATCAAAGTCTAGAAACTTCTCTCTCTCTTCTCAATTTCTTCTTCTTATCTGGTTCACCTTTCAAAAGACGGCATCAATTGGTACCAGAGCCATTCCGATTCCGGCCATGGGTGACGGAGTCACTACTCACATTCAGAAAGAAATGGCTGCACTGCAGCAAAAACAAGATGCTTTTGAATCTCGGATGGAAGCCAAATTTCAACAGCTGGATTCTCGAGTTGATTCTTCCATGGGTCGAATGCAATCATCGTTCGATCAACTCACACTGGAGGTGCGGCGCCTTATGGAATCCTCTCTGAAACGGATTGGAGATGAGTCTAGCTCCAGATCGGAGGCTAACTCAGTCGAAAAAGGGCCACCCCAGAATTCCAGATCTGACGCTCAAACGTCCGAGATGGACACCCAACCCCGACCTTATACAAAACGCTCTAAGCTGGAGTGCCCTAGATTTGAGGGCTCTGATTTCTTCGGTTGGCACAGTAAGATCCATCAATTCTTTGCTGCCAATGAAACTGCAGAGCACGATAAAATCCAGACTATCATGATGCACTTGGAAGGCCGCGCGCTTCAGTGGCATCTTCACTACATGAAAACCATGGAACTAGCTGGTGAGATCTCTTGGCCTACTTATCTTTATGCCATGCGAGAAAGATTTGGTTGCAATGAATATTCGAATCCATTTTCTCAACTGGTAGCTCTAAAACAGAGTGGGACTGTTGATGAGTTTTTTGATGCTTTTGAAACGTTACTTAACCTGTCTAAGTGCTCAGAGGATCAAGCCCTCTCCATTTTCTTGACCAACTTGAAACCTGAGATTTCAAGACAAGTTCAGGTCAACCACCCCAGAACCTTATCACAGGCCGTGAACTATGCTCGCCATATTGAATTCTTGCTTGCAAATGACACTAGTCAAGCTTATTCACCTGTGTTCTTTCCCCTTACCAGTAATAATTCCCATGCCTATACACCATATCAACCTCGCAAGAAATTACCCTCACTACTTCCCACCGCCCCAACAACTCCCATGATCACTTATCCAAAATCCAGCCCTTCCTCTTCTTCTAAGTCCAGCTCACCCAATTCACCTAAAATACCTAACCGAGAGGAAAGAGATGCGAGAAGGAAATAGGGCTCTGTATGTGGTGTGGAGTGAAATTTAGCCCTGGTCACAAATGTGGAGTAAAGGCTCAACTATACCAGTTGTTTTTGGAAGAGACCTATCAACCTACTGTGGACACTGATGAGTCCAGTGATAGTATTGACATGGTGGAAGAAGCTGCTCTTCCTCCTAAAACAGATGATGCGAATCCAATAATTACACTTCATGCTCTTCTAGGAGCTACAGGTCCTCAAACTATGAGAGTGGCTGGAAAAATCAAAAACCAGTGGATCATGATTCTCATTGACACAGGCTGCACTCATAACTTTATTAACACAGCTGTAGCTAAGAGATTAGGGTGTGCCACCTTTCCCATCTCACATGTTCCTGTCACAGTTGCTGATGGTAATGCCCTTACTTGTAAAGAGATGTGTAAACAACTGCAATGGGAGGTACAAGGACTTATACAAACTACTGATGTGTTGTTGATACAGCTGCTTGGGTGTGACATGGTCTTGGGAATTCAGTGATTGCAAAGTCTAGGGCCTATATGGTGGGATTTCACCCTACTGTTAATGAAGTTTTCTGTTAATGATGTCTTGTATCAGCTACAGGGTTTGACGGCCCAAGAAATGCCCCTGTTCACAGACAAACAAACTAGTAGAGCATTTGTTCCAGGCAAGAGCTTGTACACACTGCTTCTATGCATGATTCTCCACAGTGCTTTGCCTTGGATAAAACTACTTCAGTGGTTCCCCTTCCCAGTGACCTAAAGGCACTCATTAAACAGTTTGACACTGTTTTCAGCATTCCTTCTGGACTACCCCCTCCAAGGTCCCATGACCACCAAATTTTGTTGAAAGATGAATCTAAGACGGTTAAGCTCAGGCCTTATAGGTACCCTACTCTCCAGAAAGATGTATTGGAGACAATGGTGGCAGAAATGAAATCTACAGGTATCATCCGAGATAGCACCAATGCCTTTGCTTCTCCTGTAGTTCTGATAAGAAGAAAGATGGCACCTGGCGATTTTGTGTAGATTACCGCCAGCTCAATCAGTTGACCATCAAGGACAAATTCCCTATCCCTTTGGTGGAGGAATTATTGGATGAGTTATATGGTGCTCAGTGGTTCTCCAAGTTGGATCTTAGATCAGGGCACCATCAGATTAGGATGGCTGACAAAGATATCCACAAGACTGCCTTTAGAACACATCATGGGCATTTTGAGTTCTTAGTTATGCCTTTTGGCCTAACTAATGCCCCTTCTACATTTCAAAGTCTCATGAACACTGTTGTCCAAGGCTTTCTTAGGAAATTTGTTTTAGTGTTCTTTGATGACATCCTCATTTATTACAAGGATTGGCAATCACATCTGACCCATTTGCAACAGGTCTTTGAGGTTTTGCATACTCATAAGCTTCATGTCAAACTTTCCAAATGTGACTTTGCCTCTTCTAGAGTGGCCTATCTTGGTCATGTCATCTCTTGGGAGGGAGTTGCTATGGATGAAAGTAAAATAGCTAGTATACTGCAGTGGCCACTTCCGAAGAATCTTAAACAGCTAAGAGGATTTTTAGGTCTCACAGGGTACTATCGAAGATTCATCCGACAGTATGGAGTGTTAGCTCAACCCTTAACTTCACTTTTGAAGAAGGATGGCTTCCATTGGACCCCGAAAGCTACAATAACTTTTGATGCTTTAAAACAGGCCATGACTTCAGCTCCTGTTCTCCAAATGTCACACTTTCAAGAAGACTTTGTCCTTGAGTCAGATGCCTCAGGCACAGGCATTGGAGCAGTCCTATCTCAAGGTGGCAGACCTATTGCTTATTTCAGCAAGGCATTATCTCTACAGCATCAAACTCTTTCTGTCTATGAGAAAGAAATGGTGGCCATTCTAGCTGCTGTTAAGAGATGGTCAGCTTACCTGTATGGAAGGCACTTTAAGATCAAAACAGACCACGAGAGTCTCAAATATCTCTTGGGCCAATCCACTTCAACTCATGCTCAACACAAGTGGCTGGTCCAAATGATGGGGTATGACTTCGAGCTTGTGTACAGGAAAGGAAAGCTAAATGTAGTAGCAGATGCACTGTCTAGACTACCAACAAATCAATTATGTGCCATTTCAGTGGTCCAAACTGACTTGTTGGCTCGCATACAGGCTTATTGGCTTGCTGATCCTAATTTGGTCCAGATCATGCAAAAGGCTCAATCTCCCAAGGGCTTATCTTCAAAATATACATGGCAGAATGGTCACCTCAGGAGAAAAGGGAAGCTTATGGTTGGTAATGACACACAGTTAAAGGAAGACATCTTGCAATACTTTCATGCTTCACCCCTGCTGGTCATTCTGGAATGGATGGCACTATACAAAGACTGGCTAGTGTGCTTTATTGGAAGGGCATGAAAAAGGATGTTAGACAGTATGTCAGAAAGTGTGTAATCTGTCAAAAGAACAAATATGAAAATGTGGCATCTCCTGGCCTGTTGCAACCACTCCCTATTCCAACAAGGGTTTGGACAGATATATCCATGGATTTCATCACGGGGTTACCAAAATCTCATGGGAAGGAAGTAGTAATGGTGGTAGTAGACCATCTCAGCAAATATGCACATTTTATGGCTCTCTCCCACCCTTACACTGCAGTTACTATTGCACAAGTCTTCTTTGATAATGTGTTTAAATTACATGGAGCCCCTGAATCCATAATTTCTGACAGGGACCAAATATTTCTAAGTTCTTTCTGGCAGGAACTCTTCAGGTTGCTGAAAACTAAACTCAAGGTGTCTTCAGCCTACCATCCACAGACTGATGGTCAGACAGAGGTCACCAATCGCAGCTTGGAGACTTATTTAAGGTGTTTTGCAGGAGAAACTCCTAAGGAATGGTCCAAGTGGTTGCCTACACCTTAGTTCTGGTTCAACACTCATTTTCATGCAGCTACTAAAACCACTCCATTCGAGATCCTCTATGGCCAGACTCCACCAGTCCACATGCCTTATTTACAAGGCGAATCTAAAATAGCCACTGTTGACCGCAGCCTCCAAGCTAGAGAAACCACCATTAATTTGCTCAAATTTCACTTGCTGCGAGCTCAGAACAGAATGAAGCAACAGGCTGACAAGCACAGGACAGACAGAAATTTTCGAGTTGGTGACCTAGTGTATCTTAAACTTCAACCTTATCGACAAATGTCTGTCCAACACAGGTCCAACTTCAAACTTTCTCCCAAGTTTTTTGGTCTTTTTGCTGTGCTCAAACATATTGGAGTTGTAGTATACGAGCTGGATTTACCTGCTGGTTCCAAAGTGCATCCAGTGTTCCATGTTAGTCAACTGAAGAAACACATTGGCACAGTAGTCTCACACTCACAGCTCCCCATCATTGACCCCAATGGTATGATCGCTAAGGAGCCAGTGGATATTTTGGAACGCCGCATGGTCAAAAGGAAGGGTCAAGCACTGACTGAGGTCCTCGTTCTTTGGAACAATTGTCAACCGGAAGATGCCACTTGGGAATGTCTGTACATGATCGGTCGTCAGCAATCATAAAAATAATTCCCCACAAAATCCTAACTAAGTAGATGGGGCAAGCAGGGGTCGATCCCACAGAGAAGGTTGATAGACTTTATCCAAAGATACAATCCTTAAAAATCTCTCAAAACAGAACATAGAAAACAGAGGGTTAAGAATAATAACTAAGAAGAAAACAATTATACTAGAAAACAAAACAAAGTAAATTAAATCTAAATCTATGGCAGTTAAGAAAGAAAACAATAATAAGAATGCATACTTCTTCTCCAATGGTAGAAAACAATCAAATTAATTATGGGTCCTCGATTTAAAAGATAAATTCAATATTAAATTCATGATGATAACTGGTCTAGGGAAAACCCTAACATGCTATTTAGATAAGATTAGCCGTCAAGCCTTAAATTACCCCTTTCTCCTCCTAACTAATCAATTAGCCGTCAAGCCTTAAAGATTTGCTAGGATTAAAAGAATTAAGATCAACTTTTATTAGTTCTTTCACACATGCTTAATAAATAAAACCATACAACAACCAGATAAATCTGATCACTGGCATGCAAACCCAATTAACCCGTCGTCAAGCGCGGCTAACTTGCTACACACAATCAAACATGAACGTCAATCCGCTATTTGATTTAGCCAACAATCTCTCAAATTACCTCTTTACCCGCCGTCAAGCGCGGCTAACTTGCTACACACAATCAAACATGAACGTCAATCCGCTATTTGATCTAGCCAACAATCTCTCAAATTACCTCTTTACCGGCCGGAACAAATCAATAAAAATCAAGATTGTAGAATTAAAACAGAGTTTAACATGTTATCTATCAAGAATAAAATACCAAAT
The DNA here is from genome assembly GCA_001974825.2 of Corchorus olitorius. Classification (NCBI taxonomy): domain Eukaryota; kingdom Viridiplantae; phylum Streptophyta; class Magnoliopsida; order Malvales; family Malvaceae; genus Corchorus; species Corchorus olitorius. The sequence goes on from AWUE01014597.1 coordinate 46,740, forward strand.
TATAAGAACAGAAATCTCACCATGTTAATTGATTGAATTCACCAAAGGATTAGAAGTATTAAGAATTTAGCTACTCATGGATTTGGGAAAATCCATGAGAGGCTCAAGAAAACTTACAAAACTTGAAGGGGGGCGAAATCTCCTCTTGAATAACTAGGGTTGCCGCCCCTCTCTATGCAAAGAGAGGGTGGCGCACCCTAGCCCTAAAACTAGAAGAAAAGCTAGAACTAGAAGAGAAAAATAAGAAGAGAAAATTATATGTGTGAAGGTATGTGATTTGTGTTACAGGGGGTGGCTATTTATAGTGGAAATAACCCTAGGAATTCCAATTCTAACTTGGAAAGAGGTCTAAGTCGGTTTTGGGGTCTAACTTAGACTCCAAGTTAGATTAAAAGTCATCCTAGAGTAGAATCCAAGTTAAAATAGGATCCTGAAAAAATCCTGAATTCGTGTAGGGACTTCGACGGCATTTTTGAGCTTGAAAACGGAAGAACTAGGTCTTGGACTTCAAAGGAAAGTTGTAGATCTCAGAGTTAGCTTTCCAACGAGTACTCATGGGCTTCAAACGGAGGTCTGAGCAGAAAGTTATGATTTTTCTATCAAAACTGCGCCTGAATCCTAATCCTATTAGGACTAGAATCGGGAATCTATGAGATTTGGATATTTCCTTGGATTTAGGAGTTATTAATTGGGATTTTAATTCCAATTAATTATTCATATGGGCTGAATATCTTCCCATATAAAATATGCATAAATACCAAAGCTTAAGGGCTTGTCTTCAATTAAAGCTCCAATCTTCAATTCTTGCTCTTGAAATAATTCTTCAAAGTCTTCAAATCTTCAAATTATCTTCAAATGGTCTTCAAACACGAACTTCGAATCTCCAAATCTATGCTCCAAATTGCTAAGTCCATATTTGTGTGAAAAGTCATCAATTTAGCTCCAAAAAGAGTGAAAAACAACAAGTTTCCACTTTTCTTCTCTTCAAGACCTAAAAACACAAATACTCATAAAATAGGTTAAAATACACATAAAAATAGTAAAAAGCATAGGAAAATGATCATAAAAATAGGGTTTATTTTGGCTCGATCAGTACACTTTGCAACAGAAGTTCCCTTCCTTCAATCCTTGAGGACAAGGATGGTTTAAGAAGGGGGTATTGTTATACGCCGACCCAAATCCTAATCCAAAATGGCCCAGTTGTACTCGAAGCCCAAGTCATTTTCATTTCCTTAGAATGTTGTTTTAAACACTGTTAAGTGTTAGTTAATTATCTTCCTTAAAATTAGCTAGCCGTTGTATAAGAATGCTATTTTTGCTATTTTGAAAAACAACCAGAATATTAATCAAAATCTGGAAACTTCTCTCTCTCTTCTCAATTTCTTCTTCTTATCTGGTTCACCCTTCAAAAGAGGGCATCATAGGGGCAAAAAGGATGATGGACGTTTAAGTGAGAATGAAAGATTCCACAAATCAAACGTGAAACGATTTATTCCAAGAACCAAATTGAAGAAGAAAAGGACCTCCCAAAAATAGGCGTATGCCGCTTTAGGCTGCGAGCACACGGTATTCTTTAGTAAAAGGGGAAAGGATAATTCGCTCTGTGCTAACAATGTCGGTTTTGGGTGTGCTTGTTTTAGTTTATTGATGTGGGATAGTGCTCTTCAGTTCACCAGCTTATATTTTTTCCTGAAAAGTCTAACACTTTTCTATCACATTTTCTCTTTAATTTCATGACATTCTTCATTTAAATTGATGGTTTTTGCCAACCTTGAAGATAAATGTTACCTCCAATAAGCAAATGGATTGTTTTATGAGGCCAAACATTGAAGTAATGAGCAAAGGATTGGAGTGACAAGACAAAGCTTGTATTTGAAAGCTCAAGTTTGTTTGCAAAGTGAAGCACTGAAATCCCATTATTTGGTATCAGTTCAGCTGAGGAGCATAAAGACTTTGCAGCTTGATAATACTATTGCAGGAATAGTCAACTAACTAAGCAATGAAACAAGTTGGGTTTGTATGTTTCAATCTAACAATGGTGGAAACCATGATTGGAAACACTTATTGTATGAAAAGAAATGGGATTTTCTTTTTTCAGAATACTTTCACTAGTTCATTTCTTGGTGAATTTTGCATACTCAAATCTTTTCACTATAATTCAAACGTGAGGAGTACAATTAATTAAGACATTCTTCCAAACCAAGATTAATCTGAAAGTAGATTCTCGGAACTAAAAACTTGACAAAAATCAGATAATAACGAGGGAGTTGAATGAAGCAACTTATATTTGAGATCATGGCTCCACATTTCTGCAATATTAAGCCAAAAAGATAAGATGTTGGTAAATATTTTCAGACAATTGGGATATGTCCAAAACCAGTACCATTATCGCTTTCTATAAGCAGAAGACTTGAAGCAAATCTCATACAAACTGCTACATTTTGAACAAAAACTAAACATCAACCACATATTTTAAGACTTCAAGTTGGTGTGCAACATCATGTATATGATATATCATATATATATATATATATATATATACATGTTGGGTTTTATCAAAATCAAATGTTCCATGAAGTTGAGGATTTGTAACTGGTGGTAGGGTTGACGATTTTTAAAACTGGTGCCTTAAATGAAGGGTCAACTGGCATCTTGGGAACAAATCATCTTTATTTATATTTTATACAGCTTATTATATGTTAGAAAGATTGGGAGAGAGAAAAGAATGAAGAGAAGTTTTGAATAGTATTTCTCAAGGTGTGAGTTTACATATGACAAAGGTGGGTTTATATAGTAGTTATAACCCCTCATTGTAAGCTAAGTTATAATTAGCTCCTAAACATAAGCTAATCTACATTAAATACAAGTTACCAAGATCAATTACAATTAATTACATTAACATCCCCCTCAAACTCAAGGTGGTGAAGATGAGGCCAACTTGAGTTTGGAAACCAGATCTTAAAACCGAGATGGAAGATGTGTCTTGGTGAAGATGTAGCAGAGGAAATAGAGACTAGATGAAGAGTTCCAAGGCGAACTTGATGACGAACAAAATGACAATCAATCTCAATGTGTTTTGTTCGTTCATGAAAAACATCATTATGAGCAATCATGATAGCATTGCGATTATCACAATGAAGTTTAACAGCAGAAGGAAAAGAAATACCCATATCTGTAAGTAATCTTTGAAGCCATAGTAACTCAGCAGTAGCATCAGCCAAGGCGGGATATTCTGATTCAGTGCTAAACCGAGTTGTTACTGTCTGTCTCTTACTGCGCCTAGAAATAAGAGAGTCTCCCAAAAAGAAACAATAGCCTGTTGTTGAGCGATGGTCAGTAGGATCACCGGCCCAATCTGCATCAGAGTAGCCAGATAAGACAAGAGATGAATGGGCAGAAAATGAAGACCGTGAAAGATCGTTCCCTTTACATATCTCAAAATCTGTAGAACAGCTGAGAAGTGTGTGGAACGAGGAGCACTCATGAACTGACTAATCAAATGAACTGCATATGCAATATCAGGTCTGATAACTTGAGATAAATTAAGCTTCCAACTAGCTGGCGATATAAAGTAGGATCCTCAAGAAGACTGCCATCAAGTGGAGTGAGTTTGACATTGTGTTCCAATGGAGTAGAAGCAGTTTTACTATCAGTGATACCAGCTCGAGATAACAAATCTGATGCATACTTGAGATAGAAAATAGCGGTCAGTTCCAGAAGAGACTTCAAGACCCAAGAAATAACCAAGAGTACCCAAATCTTTCATCTCAAATTGTTGACTAAGATACTGTTGAACCTCAGAAATGCCAGAACTATCATCACCAGTAATGATCATATCATCAATATAAAGAAGAAGAATGACTATGCCACAATCAGTATGGTGAATAAACAAAGCAGAGTCATGAGGACTAGAGAGAAAACCAAACTGTGTGATAGTGGCATTGAACTTGGCAAACCAGGCTCGAGGAGCTTGTTTTAACCCATACAAAGCTTTTCGAAGCTTGCAGACTTTATGTGCAGGGCGAGAGTATCCTGGAGGAGGTTGCATGTAGACTTCCTCTTGCAAGTCCCCATTTAAAAAAGCATTCTTCACATCCATTTGAAAAAGTTTCCACCTTTTGACAGCAGCAATGGCTAGAAGGCTGCGAACAGATGTGATACGGGCAACTGGAGCAAATGTCTCCTCATAGTCAATCCCATATTCTTGAGAGTAGCCCTTGGCTACCAAACGAGCCTTATATCGCTCAACAGAACCATCAGCACGAGTTTTGATTTTAAAAACCCACTTGTAGCCAATAGCAGTTTTTCTTGCAGGAAAATCAACTTGTCTGTTGATTCAAAGCCATTGCATCACCAAGAAGAGCTGTTTGTAATGGTAAAGTTTTAAACATAGATACAGACTAGAAAAAAACCACGGATATAATAAATAAGTTGGGGATTCGATTGCTCGAGCTCTATCCAAAAATATAAAAGTTTATTTAGCATTTTGTTTTGCAAATGATGTAGAAAGAGGGATTCAAGGCTATGTGAAGTAGGATGAAAAGCAGATTTCAAACTTGCTAAATTCATTTAGTCTTTGTTTTCCAATTTTCCTTCAATTCGTTATTCTTCACAGGCATTATAATTTTGTTTATTGGGTTCATTTTGCTTGAACAGTTAAATGTTTTGCATCTTAATTTTGTTATATTCTTTTTCCTTTTCTTAAGAGGATTTTTTCCCATAAAATTAACTTTCTTGAATTCTTTTTTGGGTTGAAATCAGATAACGCTCTTAATATCATATTCTTTCAACTTTTTCCGGTTAGTAGAAAAAGAGGTTAAGGGTTATGAATTTTGGATGGGCTATTGAAAGGAAGAAGTAGCAGATGAACGTTAAAGTATTATGAATTTTGAATGGGCTATTGAAAAACGAAAGGAAGAAGCAGTAGATAGGTGTAAAAACTAGAAACGGTGTGAATAATTAGGAAATGGTGACTAGAACGAAAATCCTCTGCCTCAATTTTGGTGCCCACTTGTGCCTCATCCATCAAATAATGACACGTGTCATTTTTCAGTTTTTAATGTTATTCCTTGTTTGCGTAATTAAATTAAATTTTATATTTTCATTCTAAAACCCTATGGGGAATATATTAAAATTTAGGACTAACCCTTATATATAATTATTTATTGTTAATTTGGGGTTAAACCTGATGTTTATGTGGGTTTATTATTTTATTTTCTTGTATAAATATTACTTGATAAAACTTAAAAAACAAACCAGGTATAACACAAGGGACATGTGGCATGATTTAGTGAATGAGTCATGAAATGGGGCACAAAACTTGGGGCAGGGGATTTCCATCCCGGTGACTATAAGAATAAAATATGAGGGTGACGTGGGCTTTTCTCAGCCCTGAATTTAGTAGTGGACCTCTCCACTAATTTTAGTGTAGTGGAGAGAATCATTTCCCTAATTTTTTCACCTCTTATTGTCATTTCGTACTTTTTTTTAGTACGGAGTAGTATATATTTATCAACGCGTAGAAGACATTTTAATGCTAGCTCCATATTTTCCCTACTGCCATGGATCCCAGATTGAAGGAAGCAGCTAAATCAGGAAATATCGACGCCCTATACGAGCTATTTCGTGAAGATACACGCCATTTGGATCGCATTGATGAGGTTCCTTTCATCCATACTCCCCTGTATGAATCTAAAGCCGTCGTTTGCTACAAAGATAAATCCAGATGGCTTCACCCCGTTGCTCCTCGCTTTGCAAAATAAACAAACTCATTTCATACTCAAGCTCCTGAAAATCAACAGCGACCTGGTTCGAGTCAAGAAGAAAAATGGCATGACCCTCCTGCATTACGCAGCTGCACAAGGAAACATTGATCTATTGGCCAAGCTTCTCGTAGCTTGCCCTCTATGTATCCAAGATGTGACAGTTGGAGGTCAAACTGCTTTGCATATCGCAGCTAAAAACAACCAGGCTAAAGCTCTTCAACTCATCGCACGGTGGCTAAGAAGGAGTCACAACTAGACCTGTTCATGGGCCGGGCCGGGCCGGGTTCGGGCCGGGCCTAGCCTTGAGATTAAGGCCATTAGTGTTGCCCAAGCCCGGCCCATTTATAAAACGGGCCTCAAACTTTTTTCCAAGCCCAGCCCATTTATCAAATACTTAGACCAAGGCTCGCCAAAAGCCCGTTTAATATTTTTTTTAATAATTATTTTAAGAATTAAATTATATTAATTAATTATATAAATATAATTGTAAATATAAAATATGATATATACTACCTATTACATACTATTCTCATTGATAATAAGATTTTCTACATATATTATTCATCTTTTTCTTATTTAACATACGGTGTACGTATAAAGTATATTTAATATATATTATATATCAACAAATAAAAAATAAAAACAAATATATTTCCTAAATCGGGCCGGGCCCGGGCCAGGCTTGGGCTTTTGCTCTCATACCCAAGTCCGGCCCATTTAATAAACGGGCTTGATATTTTTGTCTAAGCCCATCCAACGGACTTAAAATTCTTGTCCAAGCCCTTTAAAATATCGGGCGGGCTTACGGGCTTGGGCGGGTAGCCCGGCCCTTAAACAGCTCTAGTCACAACAAAGATAGTGGATTGCGGGAAATAAAGGTCCTAAACTGGAAAGACAACGAAGGAAACACCATATTGCATGTAGCTGCATCATCCGACCTCCAAAACCAAGCAAAGGTACATTATCTATCTACACTACAATTATGGCTTATTGTTCTTTTTGGCCCGTCAAATTGGTGAAAGACTGAAAGGTCTTATTTAAGCCCTCGAACTTTATTTTTGGCCAAATAAGTCGTGAATTTGACTATTTCGTCAAATCACTCATTCTTTAACAAGAGGCTAACAAAGAGGCTTAATGAGCAAAAAGACCTCTGAACTTACACCGAACCGTCAAATAAGCCCTAAACTTTTATTTTTAACAAATAAGCCCCTAAATTCTTAAAAATCCAAATAAACCTTGTTGCTAAGGCTAAATGCTTAAATAAAGACTAAACGTTTCAAGATTTTCTAAAATAAGGATCAAAATACACAATTTCAGCAAATTAGAAAACATACTTCATATTTTCTTACAAATTGGATACAATATAAGTTAATACTAATGTGTGAAATATATATAAATTGAAAAGCACACGATAATTTTATATGATATTACGTTTAATTAATTTATTTTAATTAATATGGTTTTATTTTTAATTAACATGATAATATCATTTTTCTATCAAATTTAAAGTGTATGCATGAGAAGCATTGGTTTTCATTTAAGGATCCCTTCTTTGTAAAAATTTGCTAAGTATGTTTTCTAATTTGTTGGAATTGTGTATTTTGATCCTTATTTGAGAAAATCTTAAAACGTTTAATCCTTATTTGAGCATTTAGCCTTGGTAACAGGGCTTATTTGGCCTCTTATTTGGTCAAAATAAAAGTTCAGGGCCTTATTTGACGGTTCGGTGTAAGTTCAGGGGCCTTTTTGCTCATTAAGCCCTAACAAAGATGTTAGGGTCGATAAAGTGGCATGTCACAAGGGTCCCATAGTCAGGCTAAATTTTCATGTGACGTCAGCGACCAAACTCAGTTAAGTGAGTGTCTGTCACATGGAATTTCCACATGGCATGCACAGTGACCCAACATATATCAATGGGCCCCATTGCCATGTGGAATTTCCCCATTGCATGCCACATCAGTTAATCTAACAGCTCCTGTTAGAAATGGGGTCATTTAACCAAAATTGCCAAATTTGAAGGCTTGTTTGGCCCAAAATAAAGTTAGAGGAATAATACAACACATTTCGCCAAGTTGAAGGGCCAAAATGTACAATAAGCCCTACAAGTATTCATATATCATACTAATTTGTATGTCAATTTACAAAGTGTTTGTTTGTGTATGAATATATATATATATATATATATATATATATGGAGTGGATGATGATAAGTGCGTTGTTGGAATGCGGGGTTCGAAAGAACATTATCAATTTGAATGGTCAAACGGCTCTGGATGTTTTACAATATTGGCAATCTCGTCAAGTTGACAACAGGGAGGCTGTGAACATTTTATCCAAGGCTGGAGGTAGAAAGGCTTCCTCAATTCCCCCACGCATAGCCTTAACAGAAGTCTTAAGAAAAAAAGTTGGATCTTCTGAAAGATTAATGATACTTATAAACCGGATCAGAATCAATATACCAAGTGAGACACGCAATGCATACCTAGTCCTAGCCGGTCTTGTAATAGCAGCAACCTACCAAGCCATTTTCAACCCGCCGGGCGGTGTTCAACAGGCTGAATCAGGTTCCTCCGGAGCAGCAGGGAGATCAACAATGGATGCAAGTAGTTTTCTTCTGTTTTACATTCCAAACACTGCATCCTTTCTGATCACAATTTTCCTAATGATTCTGTTCCTCATTATTGGTCGTTATGGGTCATATGTTCTCTTACCACTGGTTCCATTGTTTGTTTGTTATGTCATGTCTACCATGGTCATAAATCCAACTCCCCATTTTAGTTACTTCATTTGGTTTACTTTGGGGTTTGTTTCAGTATTTGGGTCTTGGTTATTTTGGGCTCATAAATATTGGGTGGTAAAAGTAAGGCGGGTAATAAAAGTTGGGAACCCTCTAATGTGTTGGTCATTTAAGGCTCAAACTTGATAGCCCTAGCAGATGTTTAATTTCAACAGAGAATGTTGGGATATGAATTTGGTCAACCTTTTGTTTTCCTTTACATTTGGAATCGTTGCAGTGCTATTCTTAAGTGCAAATCTTAAGTGCTTATAGCATCTCCCTTTTGTAATAGTGCATTGTAACTCTAATTCTATGAATTTTTTCATTCTAGTATTCCATTCCTCCATGAAAATTTGATGTCAATAGCCAACATATCCACATTTTCAATTACTTTTGATTCTAAGACATTTTTCAACTTCTCTTTTCATTAAAGTGTGGAAATGTAGATATTTAAACTTCGGAATCAGTCCCAGAATTGGTACTTACCTCCATCAATTTAATTAGATGTTTTTTTGCAGAGAATGTTGAGATATGAATTTAAATACTAGAATATAGCACATTTTTACTCGGCTTAAATGTCAAAATGCATGAATTTAGATACTAGAATACGGCTTAAATGTCAAAATGCACCTTAAAGTTTTGCCTATGAGTGTGGAAATGTTGTGAAGATATTTGAATCAGAATTGGTAAGGACAATTACCCTACTCTATGATATTTGCCTTCTCAAGGATGGGGCAATTTCCCTTGACCTTATGCATAATAAACATTTTGAACTTGAGTATTGTAAGGCTAGTTCCAAAGGGAACCAGCTCTCCAAAAATAGGCGTATGCCGCTTGGAGCGGCGAGCACACGGTATTCTTTAGTAAAAGGCGAAAGAATAGTTCGCTCTGTGCTCACCGCACGGCTTCATACTTAATTTTTCCGTTCGCTCTCTGTTTTAAGAATACTCATTGGGATGGCTCTGTATTCTCTTTTCGATATGGGATCTTTGGGTTAAATGGTTACTCTAATCTCCCCTTTTACATCTATCAATTTCCCAGCTTATACTCTCCTACCAAGCCCACACTTCTCTAATTGGTAGCCTGTAATTCTGTTGATCCATGAGCTTTTTTCTCCATGATTTAAAGTCTTCGGGTTTCATGAAAATGGGACAATGAAAACCAAGTCTTTACTTGCTTTCATTATGAAACACACCAAAATGGTTACTAGTTACTATTATCAACCTAATAACATTTTCCTTCACATGTCTTCTCTAACTCTTAAATCTATTCCCCAAAATATTGAATGAAATAATTTTTCCATTCCTAGGCATTCTCAATGGCATTTTTGTTGATCTATTGAAGATTTTACATAAATATATATAGCAGTTCACCAACACCCATTGAATACCGAATTAAATACTTGTTAAGTACAATAGTTCTAAGACAACAACTCAATAGGTTCATGTGGCCAGCTTTAGAAAGGAGAATTCAGATTATAAAAGCACAAGAATTGGTTTTTGAAACAAAATTAGAAAAACAACACTACTTGAGTGTTTGTAACATTTTGATGAATCATTCAAGGTTTTGAAATAGAATTGGTAAAGGGGCATTCAAAAGAAGAATTCCCCTTCCAAAAATAGGCGTATGCCGCTTTCTGCAGCGAGTACACGGTATCAAACCTGTACTGCAGAAGCAGTCCCGCGGGGTGAATTCTAGCCATGTTTTGCTGAATTCCAGACACCTGGTGCCCTGCATGCCTGACTTATGGCATATTGTTATTTTTGAGACACATGTCTTGTGGGTTCACCTCTGTCTTCCATTCTTCTTCTATTCATTTTGTGTTTAGTTCCAAAAAGGTAGAACCCTATAAGGAAAGGAGGGGGATCGGGGAATCGGGGGAGAGCAAGAGAGACCAGAGAAGGAGGACGAGGGCGAAGGAGAACGCCGTCGCCGCGTCTGCCGTCCGATAAGGGAGAGAAGGGAGCCTAGATTTGAGGGAGACGGGAAGGGAGGAAGGGAGAAAGGGAGAAAGTGATACAGAATGGGAGCCGATCGTGGTGTTGCGCAGTCACCGCCGGCTGGGTCCACCTCCATTTCATCCGTTCCCTGACATGCGATATGACGAGGATCTCAACGAGTTTCAGGCTACCGATTTGACGGTGGGCTAACGATGACTCTTCCTCAACTTTTCCAGGCAAGATTGTTTTCAATCTTCCTCCTTCTTTCACTGTTTCTTTTCAATCTTCCTTCCATTTCTCAATCAGGTTTTTGGGTTTGTTAGTTTCAATTTTCAATTGGTTCTTGACTAATTTTTTTTCTTAAAAAAAAATTGGGTTTCTGGTCTCTGCTATTTCTTGATCGTTATTTCAAATAATCAATGGCTATTTCCATGTTCCCTCCGGGTATTCCCTTCAAATAATCAGTTTGAATAGTGAGTTTTCTATGTTTAGTTTGGAAGCTTATTTTGATTAAAGAGTTACAATTTTTCCCCTTCCATGAGTTCTTTTCTTGCATGCATTGAATCGTATTACTCAATGTTAGTTTGATCTTAAATAATCAGTTTGAATAGCAAGTTTTCTTTAGTCTATGTTTAGTTTGGAAGCTTATTTTAATTAAAGAATTTACAATTTTCCCCTTCCATTAGTTTTTTTCTTGCATCCATTGAATCATATTACTCAATTTTAACTTACCCTTATGTTAATAGGTGACGGTTTGTCAGTGTCTTGAAAGGGCTGTTATGGGTGTTCGAGAAGTCAAGATACATGGAGGCTAATTGTGCAAGCTATTGTTGGCGAGAAGTCAAGATACATTTGTTTAGCTTAAACAACCTTTTAGCATTTCCAAGTATTCTTGCAAGCTAATTGTGCCCAAAATTTAATATCTGTCTATTGTCCTATGTGCTAGCCTTAAGACCATCATCATTGGATGCCCTGCAAAGATAATGTGTTTATTGTGAATTTGTCACTGCAAATGGGCTGTTAATGTTTTCTTAAGAATTGTTTGATTATGTTTTGAATGAGTTTTTGGTTGTTTGTGAACTTTTGACACTTTTTCAGGGCAATATTGGCTTTGAATTTGGATTTTTTTGAGAAGAGATTGTTAGATAAGCTAAGCTCTATGCCTTGCTAAAAACTTTGACCCTTTGTGGCTTTTCAATAGCTTCATGATCATTTTTTTTAAGGGCCCAGGAAGCGCTATCTGCTGGAAGGATAAAGTCTACTATGCTAATAAGGTAAACATATGTCTCTATGATTTCTTTTCCAAAGCTTTTGCTGCACCAGAGGAAATTGTTTGTAGCCTTTTCTTCAATTGTGGTTGGATTTACTTGGTTATGGAAATTGGTTAATTAACTTGCAAGTGGGAATGCAGTTACTTGATTAGGTATTTCACATTTCTTCCTTGAAATATATTGCAACTTTGTCTAATATTCTATGCTCTTTCAGGCCTCTAAAAGTGTTGAATTCTCTATCCTGAGGTCTGGTGAGTCATGGTAGGAAAAAAAATAAGTATTCTTGCACCCTTTCAGTCATAATTTGTTTTCACTAATAAAGAAGCCTTGCACCCTTTGATATCAATTCTTCACTCTTTCAATTATAAGTCTCAATTCATGCTTCAGATTCCCATCCTTCTTTAGTGTTATCGAATTGTTTCCTTATTTGCTCGATCTGCTATAAGTTTTGGTTCCTGCACAAATTTTGTTTTCCTTTCCAGCTGAGATTTCGTTGATGAATGTTGAGAATGCTGCTGTACAAGACTTCCGTTTGGTCGTAACCAGTATATGACTTGGTTTTGTGAGTATGTATTAGATATATCATTATCGTCCATTTTTTCAACAATATAAGTATCGTGGTGGGAGTGGCTGCCTTATAGTTTATTTTCTTATTTCTTACAGTGATTGTTAAAATTATCAGTTCATTGTTTATAGGACTAGCGTCTGGGCTGCTCATTGATGGCTGATATACTGCAGAACCAAATAATAATAGAGTTTGATCGCATCTATTCTTACAATTAGAACCGAATCTGGTGGTAATAGTTTTAGATAACAAAATCATCTAAATTCTTGAAGTTATACATATTAGCATGAGGAGCAAAAATTAGATTACACAGCCATTGAAATTTTCTTCACCTTTTCCATCCATGTGATAGTCCATTTATTTAATAGAGTTGCTTAATTGACATTCACTTCCACTCGAATCAATTTACAATGGTGTTTGTCACCTATAGATCTTCTTCAGGCTCAGTTTTTACTTTATGGTTTAAATGCACAAATCCTCATGCACAAATTCTAACACTTTGTGATTTGCCGTATGAATTTTGGTTTGTCTTTTGAAATTTTTATCAATTTTATGTAGGTATTTACGACAATTATACCGATGGAGTCTTGATGTTATTGTTGTGGAGGGAAGGATGGATTTTCTAGCTGATTCTTTTGCTAGAAGCAGAAAAGCAATGATAGGATGGGACCTTAGAGCTGATTTTTAATTGTTGAGGGTATGGAATTCATGGATTTTGAAGCTGTTGACATTTGTGTTAAATATACTTTTGTGCCTTTAGGGCCGATGAGTTTTGCTGGCAGAAGTGTTAGAAATCTTAACCAAGAAACATACATTGTTGTTGAATCCTGCATTTTCTCAAAGAACTGATGGTTAATGTTGTTGAAAATAAGTGACTAGGGGGGAAATGCTCTAGCCATCTTCTATCATGACTCTCTCAAAAGAAAACGAAAGCCTTGCTTTATATCAATTGAAAAATAATATTATAGGCTTGATTTTCAGCTTGAAGAAAGCTTTAAGCACTCTTATCCCCTATGTACAAAGCTCTAAAGAAGTATGCAATTATCCAATGAATATTTGCAAAAATGACACCGAATTCCCGCGACATGGCGCGGGCGCAACTGACTAGCATGTCGCGGGCGCAACTGACTAGTTCTTTAGTAAAAGGCGAAAGAATAGTTCGCTCTGTACTCACTGCACGGCTCCGTGTTTTAAAAAATGCTAGGGTTGGACCTTTTATAGAGTAGTTCTGTGCCCAGTTTTTTCAGGTTTTCTCATTGTGGGACTTTGTTTGAGGTCACACAAATTACCAACAGACAAAAGTCTGTATATCATGGCTTTGGTTATTGCATTCCATCAATGTTTTAATCTATAGATAGATTGGAAGAAAAAAACTGCTCATTTAGTTGAAATATCTCAAAATTCAAAAACCTAAATTGCAAGAGTTCTTTTCCTATCTCTCTAATCTATGTTACACTCAAATTTGTGGTAATAGTTGAGCAATTTAGCATCATCAATAGAGGCAGAGGGCATAATTATTGTTGGTTGTAGCTATGGTGAAAAATGATTTTTCTCTAAATTAGATTTACCATATCTAGTCTTTGGATTCCTTGTGTTTAAATAGTACTTGAGGCAGACAATTGAATTCCAGGTATAAGGTGACCAACTTGAATAGATAGACATGCTTTTGGGGCAGCTGGTTCAATTTAATGGTGAGAATTTATTGTTTATCAGAGCATGTACTTTCATATCATAAATGCATTCAGCTTTTAGTGGATAGAAATTGTTTTGGTCAGTAAAAATGAAGAAAACAGGTCAAGTTGTCAAACTTGTATTCAAAAATTTTTCCTGCCACATTTCTGCTTTCTCTTTCCAGTGACCACAAATTTCAATCTTCCTTTCCATATTTCTGCTATTTTTATGAATGTTACATTTTGATTTAGCAGTGAATGGAAAAAAAAAAAGAAGAAAACTTTCACTTTCAGAATTCAGGCAGAAAGGTTTTGAAGTAGAATAAGAAAATGCTATAGATGAAATGAATATAGAAAGCTCTATCATATTCATGACATCAATGTAATAATAATTGAAAATGAATAACACAGATACTTTATGATATAGCAAGTAATAATGTAGAAAATGTGAAAATGGGTCTTTATGAGCACCAGAATCTTTCACACTTAATCTGGTGCAATGTTCTAAACAATGGCAACAAGAAAATATGAAACCCAATGCAAGAAAATGCAGGAAAAGAATGGTTATTTTCTTTTTTTAGTCCATTCTAACAAAGTTTAGACACTCATCATTGATCCAACTATACTTCTCAGCATAAGGGTTTACCAGGTTTTTCCTGGAGACTGGGTAACGATCCAAGCAATCTTCCCATACATTAGGATCTTCCAAATCCTTCATTACTTCCCAAACACAGTTGTTGCACATGAAACCTGCACCAAGGCTAATCATCAGAATCTTGTCACCTTTCTTCAGCCTCTTCTTAGCTTCCATGTAGCCTAAAACATACCAAAGGCCACCAGCTGATGTATTTCCATACCGGTAAAGTGCCATTCTAGCCGGCTCAAGATCATATTCACTGAGCCCTAAACTGATTCCAAGTCCATCAATGACTGCCCTTCCACCAGGATGAATGCAGAAATGATCAATACCGGTCTTAAGATTCAAACCGGCTCTAGCTGATTCATTTGTTGAGCTTTTGCTCTTACTTTTGTAGAAAGATACTATAGCAAATCGAAGTAGTTCCCTTATTGGCAAGATTTTGGGCACTAGAACTTTTAGATTCAAGGTAAAAGCTTTGGCAGCAGCTTTTGTTAGGCTTCTTGTCAGAAGAAAACCCTGATACCCTTGCTCATCTTCAATCTGCATGCAACATCCATATGCTTCATCATTTGAGCCAATGTTGGTTCTTACTGCATGGCTTAGTTTCAGTAGAGCTTGATTCTTGAGAGAACTTCTGTTTGTCAAGAGAAATGAACACCCTCCGGACCGAAACAGGCAGTTTGACAGCATCATGGATTTTTCTTTGCCACAATACCAATGAGGACCTATTGTTTCAGTACTTACAACAATTGCAAATGAATTCTTGTATGTCTTGAACAAATGCTGCACAAGGTCAACAGCTACCATGCTTGCACTGCACCCCATTCCTGAGAGGCTGAAGGATTTGATGTTATCCCTCATCTTGTAACGATTCACAATTCGCGCTGTCAAGGATGGTGATGGTGAAAACAATGAGACATCAACAATAAGTATGTCTATCTCAGTTGGAGAGACTCCTGTCTTAGCAAAGAGCTTGTCAAGTGTGTCAAACATGAGCTCATCCATCTCTGAATGTGCATCTTCTAGAGTGGGAGATTCTTCTCTGCCGGCAAGGACATTTCTTGGACCATAAGTTTCTTCACCAAGACCAGAATTGATCATGGTCTGTAAAAGAAACCTGTATTGATCCAAACCAAGATTCTTGTTCCTCAGGACAACTCTAACACATGCTTCAGTGTCAAGCTTTCTGTCATCAGTAGGCTTGAAACATTGATATGCTAACAAATAGCAGCATTGGTGTCTCATTACAAATAATCTCTTATACAAGTAAGAGATTATGCAGAAAACAAATAAGAAACATATTGGTATGAAAAGCTCCATTTTAGTGACAAAAAAAAAAGAAACAGAGGAAAATGTTTCTGTGAGCTTGTATGTGAAAAGATGCATGTGTATTTATAATACCCTTTTTGGTTATTTTAAGCTTCCAATTAACACCCTCAAACTAGATGAATATAACAACATAATATATCTTCAAAAAAAAATTATTAATGAAAATGGTCTTACAACATTTAAAAGCCATAACATTCTCAACAACCCCCCATCTATCCCTTACAGCTGTGGCTTGTTAGTGGGACAGAGTTCACTGTAATTGGGAGGTGAAACCCTTAATGAGCATTCCAATTTTGTTCTTATTTTTATATTTTTTTTATCTATACTAGTAAAGAGGAGATTAAACATTACTACATATTATAGGAAAATATCCCTTTCAAACTCACCTATACATGGCAACAACCAATGACAAAATCTTATTTTGCTTTCATAAATAAGTAGCAGTAGGTTTGCCTGCAGTATCTAATTATGAAATTGGTACCATTAGCCACATTATTTCAATATAAAAATGACTTGACTATATTGGTGTTATAAAAGACATTAAATCCACAATTAATATATCTCTATTCATTTTTGTACCTGAAAATTGGGGCAATCACATGGCTAGCTTTATAACACAGTCTTTCACATAAATCTGCAATTTGCATACAGTTGGTAAATAAAAGAAGAGGAGCAAAATTGGGATGTAGCTAAAGATTAGTGCAAGTTAAATGGCTTAAGGATAAGAAATTGTATGGTTGCCATCACATGGTTATTATTATTGTTCTTAATTACACATTATACAATAGCCAAGGTGAATAGAATATCTGATATCTGGTATCTGATATATATCAGATTTTTCTTTGTTCATGGTCTAGTTGAACATAGGATTCTAAATAGTATGATGTTTTTCCAGATGTCTGGCTCATATATAGTTTTGAAGGCAATGTACTTAACATATTTTGTATGTTCTGTCATGTTTGTTTATGGACTATGTCATTGACATTTCACCAAATTTTTTCTGGTGTTCCCTAATTTGTACTAAGATGAAAGCAAAAGAAGTGAAATGACAAATGAAAGCTATTTCCATGTCTGTCCTTTCACAGTTTTTTGATGGAGAGGGAGATTGGAAGCTTCACAATCAATTTAGAAAGTTTGCTATAATTTTGAAGACAAAGAAACACTTTTTTTCCGGTATGAAATAAATGGAAAATGGGTATCCTTGCTGGCTAGTTTGTCAAATTTCTAGTTATGATTAGCTTGTAAAATTGATTGGAGAGGGTTGCCTTTTAAAAGCATTTCATGAATATTTTAACACTCTATTAGGGAAAAATGAAAGTGCAAAATAGCTGGAAACTTCTGATCTGTTCATTTCTTTCACTATCAAGGTCTTTAACCAATGCATAACTGTTGCAGGGTTGCAGCAGCTCCATCATGTTCATAAAAAAAAAAACCTTTAAACAATAGAAAAATGAACAGAAGATCATTAAATTGTATTAATGGACCAGATAAACTTTTTCCTTCATTTTTAGGCTACTGCCATTGAAACTGCAGCTAAGCAAGTTGCAAGTTGCTAAGCTATGCAAACAAAACCACTCCAACTGACACATTTCAGAAGCTAATTTCATGTGCCCATTGGTTTGGAGGAAAACCAGTTCTTTCTCCTCTTGGCCAATAGTTTATCAGCTTGATGTTTTCTGAGGCTTTGGAAACCTGACATATAGTACTCTCCAATTAAAACTTTTGAAAAAAGTTAGAAAATCTTGTTAACCTGCCTTGAACTTAAAGAAAGTAGCTATATTTTGCTTTCCAGGCCACATGGAAAAGTTCTAAGGAGAGAAAGAGAATCCTGACTTTGCCAATTCTCAAACATTTACTCCATCTGATAGATTTTTTTTTTTTTACATGAACCAGAGTGTAAAAATCTTTACTAGTGCCAAGCTTTGGATGTCATAGAGCAGCAAGATATGCTAAAGAGGAACAATATGTCAAGCAGAAAAGAAAAAGAAAATCTAATTTTTGCTTTGAATAGGATGGTTTAAAATCTTGGAGACTACCAGGGCCCCTCCCAAGGGCCTTGATGTCCTCATAAATAGACATAAATAACTTTTTCCCCTTTAAATGCCATGACTTTAAAGACAAATTAACTTGTCACATTTAATATTTAACTACTATCTCACCTACATTGCTAAGGCTGTAATTGAGAAAAATTGCAGAATCATAAAGTTTGAGAAGAGTTCAAATCCTCTTCTTGGTGAAGAGACATTTCCAAGGTATGTTGCTTTTCCTGGTATTGGCCAGTTTTCCGTACACTTTGGGGGTAAAACTGGTGTATAAATAATACATAAGCAATTAAAGTTTTTGATCAGAAAAAGATCAGTTCATAAATAAGCAAAAAGGAATCATACAAAATCTTTTAACTATAGGGTCACTTCTCTGATCTCTCTTTTTTAATTTTATAAAAGTACCCTTAGCAAGAATCCTGGTTTGCCAGCTGCTGACACCTAATTAGTTAAGTTTGGATTGTTCATTGACCCAACCATATTTTTCCAGGAAAGAAGTGTTAGATGTAGATTTTACAGGATAATGACCAATACAATCTTCCCAGACATTGACATCCTCCAAATCTTTCATTACTTCCCATACACAGTTGTTGCATTTGAAACCTGCTCCAAGACTGATCATTAAAATTCTGTCACCTTTCTTCAGCCTTTTCTTAGCTTCCATGTAACTTAAGACATACCAGAGTCCAGCTGCTGAAGTGTTACCAAATCGATGAAGTGCCATTCGAGTAGGCTCGAGATCATTTTCGTTTAGCCCTAAGCTTCTTCCCATTCCATCAATTACTGCCCTTCCACCAGGATGAATACAGAAATGCTCAACACCTGTCTTAAGATTCAAACCTGCTCCTGCTACTTCAGGAGCTGTTTTGCTCTTACTTCTCCAGTAAGAAACTATTGCGTAGCGAGCAAGTTCCCTTAAGGGTACCATTTTTGGTACTAGAATTCTGAGATTCATGGCTACAGCTTTAGCAGCAGCCTTAGGAAGGCTTTTAGTAAGGAAGAAACCACAGTAACCTTGTGAATCTTCAATTCTGGTGCAGCTTTGATATGCTTCATCACTTTCTCCAGCATGGATTCGAACCGAATGTTTCAGTTTCAACATAGCTTGATTGCTCAAAGATCTTTTGTTTGTCAAAAGCATGGAACATCCTCCTAACCGAAACAGGATATTGGGGAGCATCATGGATCTTTCTTTGCCACAATACCAATTAGGACTCAAGGATTCCGAGCTCACCACGAGTGCAAATGCATTCTTGTATGTCTTGAACAAATTCTGAACAAGATCAACAGCTATAACACTTGCACTACAACCCATTCCAGTGAGGTTGAAGACCTTAATATCTTCCCTCATCTTGTAACGGTTGATAACCCTAGCCGGTATAGAGGGTGAGGAAGTGATCATTGAGATAGTAACAACAAGAATGTCAATTTCTGATGGAGAAACTCCTGTTTTAGCAAACAGCTTGTCAAGAGTGCCAAAGACAATATCATCAATCTCAGAAAGTGCCTCAGGAAGTGTTGGGGATTCCTCTGTGCCCGCGATGACATTTCTTGGGCCATAAGTTTCCTCACCAATGCCTGCATTGACCATAGCTTGTAGCAGAAACCTGTATTCCTCCAAGCCAAGATTTTTGTTCCTCATAATGAGTTTGCCACAAGTTTCAGTATCAAGCTTCTGGTCCTCAGGGGCCTTGTAACACTCATAGGCCAAAATATAATAGCATTGATTCCTCCTTTGTAAAAACAACTTACAAATGAAGAAAATGAAGCAGTAAAGAAATATGAAACATATAGTCATGAAAAGCTCCATTGACAATGGAACAAAAAAAAGAAAGAGAAAGAAAGCTCTGCAACTTTTCTTTTGGGAACTTTTGCAATGATTCTGATATGTGAAACCAGCTTGCCTCTATTTATAGTACTTTAGTAGTATCCATCTTTTTGGTATTAATTTAATAATGTACAGCTTTGGATTGCTCTTTATCTATGAGTGGAAGAGAGTTCGATCCATTTCAACAAACTTATTATGCATTTAGTAGGTATTGGTAGAGTAGGAGATAACAGTTGCAATATGACAGCTGCACATTGACAAATATGCAACTTGAAAAATTTGTGTTTGGATGGCCAGAAAGGGTAAGAAAATTGAAATTTCAGCAATTAAGTATAGATTTTAGCTTAAACTTGAGACTCTTATTGGTTTTGGTTACTAATTAGATTATCTGGGTTTAGGATAAAATTTGACAACCCAATTGTTATGTTGGGATAGCAACTGTCTTATGTTTCCATACCATTTATAATACTAGGTAGTAGTGTAGTACACCTAAACTAGAAATGACATTCATGTTCATTGTCACATTTATTTTCTTTTTGGGCCAAAGTCTCATTGATTTATTTTTTTTTAGAAAGATCTTATTATAATAATATATATTTAAACTTATATATTATAATAATAAATAGATACAATATCTAATCCTATTGTTAAGAATAAATATTTAGGGGAAAGACTCAAACTTAGCAGTTGGGAGGCTTACTGATCTGCCCTTGAGATGATTTAATGCAATTTAATGAGTTCAGTTGCAAAATATGTTTACAGCTGTTTTTTTCATTTCTTTTTATTTTTCATGTGTTTAATCAGATTGCAAGGGTCAGTTAGAATGGTAAAGCTACTAGCTATTTAGACTTTTTTTTATTATTATTTTAGTTTTTTATAACAAGCTGTTTACTGTTTAGACAATATTTGAAGTATTGAAGCAAAGAGAAACAAAGGGAAAAACTCAAAAAAGCATATGTCTAAGCTGATATTGTTTTTAATGAGCCATATATACTTCTGGTTTTCAGCCTGTTGTTCTTATAATTTTTAGTGTTTTTTTCTTTGAAATTTTATTTTATACTATATGGCAAGAAATTATTGAGGAATTTATTTTAATTTCAATGGCTAATTTCTTTCTACTTATTTTGTATGTCAATGAAAGAGGATGATATATGTTTTTTTTTTATGAATATTAACTAACTAATTAATTTTAATTATTTTTTCAATTTTCTTTTGTCTTTTAAATCTTTGTATATATCTTCAGTTTATCAAATTACTTTTTTTTGGCAGAAATTTTATCAAATTACTATAACTAATTTTAGGTAAAAAGAAAAAAGAAAAAAGAAGAAGAAAAAGGAGGATTTGCAACTACTTCTTGTCGAATTGGAAACAAACTTTACCAGCTAATACATGCATTGCATGGGACAGTAACATGGGCAAGTGGGAAAGACATTAATTTCTATCTTAGCAGAGACATACATGCCAAGGAAGCGGAATCTACCTTGTGCTTATGAAGTGTGGACCATTCTCCCTTTTCAACTTGCTTATTCAATTCCTTTTGTTTTCGTATAAATTATTGAATTTGTTCATTTAAGATACTTCTATACCTTTTTATTAAAAAGATGGATTCCGAAGTATATATACGTTATTTTAAGAGTTATTATCTGGTATACAAGCGGGATAAAACAAGTATTCCATTTCATAATTAATTAAATTTTTAATATTTAAATCTAGATATTTTTTAAAGGGGACACATGTCAATTCTTAAGATTCGTATGTGCAGTATGCTAAACTCCATTGATGGTGAATATAATAATTTCCTCTATTTTAAACGAAAGAAATCATATATCAATCTTAAATAAGATATATAATTAAGTATTATACCATGTTAGCTAGGTTCGAGTGGAAATTTAGAAGAGATTTAGATTTTAGATTTTAGATTATATAAGGAATTGACTTCCGTGGTAGAGATTTGAATTTGCATGAAGCAAAGAATATTTCAATGTCTTAACTCAAAGCAAATGTCTTAACTCGAATTTGCATGAAGCAAACATTTGTAAGTTAGAAGTTTAATTTTCTGATTCATTCATGAATTATTTGCGTATGATTTTAGCTGAAAATTTATTATAATCTTAACTCTTAAACTAAAATTAACCAAATTCTAAATTGTTTCCGTCATTTATCAATCATCAATGCATGAACTATTGTATGTAGATATAATATTTAGTTTGCATATAAGTTATCTTCTAGATCACTAGATGTATTCATAGAGCTTTTTTTATATATAATATATAAATTTTTACTAAAATATATAAAAGGAAACTTCACCTAAAAATACCTACTTATAGTTGCTAAGTTATCCAAAGAGAAGGCTTTCTTCATTACACCAATAATAATAACAAGTGGATCAGCCCGCGCTGGCGTGTTGGCGTTCAACAATCTATTTCTTTGAACAATTTTTTCTATTCGAATTAAATTGTTTGATACGTAAGAAATTTCGAAAGTATTATGATTTTAAATGTGTTGCATCTTTAAAAGGCTATACTATTAACATTGAGCACATGCCCTAAAGTTAGCAATAAATAGTAAATATTAGTTTGTACATGGACAGGTGTAATAGCTTCAATTTTGTTTCCTGCTTTAAAGTGTGTAGCACTTAAACAAAAACTAAGTTTACTCTCTTCTTCATATGGACATGAAAGGCCTGAAGAGAGGTTACAATTTTAGATAATTAAGAGGGATAGGATTTTTTATAATATTTATGTGAAAAGAAAAGGATAATTACAAAAAATGACTAAAGGGTAAGAACCGGCTAGAAACTAATCTAGGATCTTCTTAGTAATTTGGCAAGTGAAAAAATGACAGAAAAGGACAAAAAAAGTTCAAATAGAGCCTCCTCATCGATCCTTAAAAGGGGTCTTTGGTAAATTCCC
>AWUE01014600.1:0-20423 GCA_001974825.2 Corchorus olitorius
ACCTTAACTATGAAATTTTAATAAACCTTCCTATGATTTTTTATAACCTCTCTGTGAGATTTTGTTAATCTCCCTATAATTTTTTGATACTATAGTACGAAATGTCGACAATCTCTCTATAAAATTATATATCATTATCAGGTTGAGCTCCTCCATTTATTACTATATAAATCATTCATATTAAGCTCTTACATTTCTAGATCGAGCTTGTCCGTTTAGTCGTACAAACATATATAATTCATATTGAACTCCTCCCTTTGATACTATATACATATACATAATCGAATTGAGCTCCTCCACTCGGTAGTATATAAAGCACGTTATCAAACAGAGTTCCTCCATTCAGCATTCCTCCACATAGCATATTATCAATTTGAACTCCATTCATTCAACATTACTCCCTTTGAAAAATCGTTTTAAGCAATCATCAAACATAGTAATGAAAATAATGAAGAAAATAAGTTAAAAAGAGTGATAAAGGAAAATGAAATTTCCAAAGCACGACAAGAAGTTATCAATATCATACCTACACGGTAATTTTTTTTTCATAATTGCAAAAATAACATAAATTTTAAAATGGAGAAAGAAAAATTCAAACTCTTTTCATGGCCATATGTTTAAGAAAAATGATACCAAAATTACAAATGCAACAATCATATATTTATCATCATCATCATTTTTTTTGCTACATATTTATTATCATCATTAATAATTTGGATAAGTAGTTAGAAATATATATAAAATAGTTTGAGTAATATTTAAACTTAAAATTAAATCATAAGTAATAATAATATATATAGTAGAAATTGGGTTGGTCAATAATAATATAATAATATATATAAAACATAAAAGTCTAATTTTAAGTAATTATAATTTATTTAAAAAAAAATAATGGCAATTTAGAAATATTTTTGAAAAATAGTCGGAAAACATAAAGTTTCCAATTTCTTGTACTTATATATATAGTATAGATTTGGAGAAATTATTGATTTTGTCTTATTTCGGCCCAGTAGGCCCATTAGGCCCGTTTGAATCCATGGAGCCCAAATTGCCAAGCCAGATTTCTTGAAACCTAAATATGATATTCTTAGGCCCAATTCGTTAATATGGAAGCCCAAATAAGGAGTTCAAGTCCAATCAGTAATTATGATGCAGTAATGATTCAGTCATGATGCAAGCATTGTTAAATCCTATTTAAAGGAGGACTTCACAAGAGCAGTTTTGGAAGAAAATTCATAACTTTTGATACAGAGCTCAGAAAAATGCAAATGAGGTATCGTTGGAAAGAGGATTCCAAGATCTACAACTTTTATGTTTACCTCGAGACCTAATTTTGCCATTTCGATGGATGATTTTGCCCTTCAAATGTCTGGACAGAATTGATCTTCTCCTAAACCGACTTGGAGAATGTTTTGGACAAAAATTCAGATGTTAAAGATGATGTGGAGCATTCCTATTGGCCACGTGGATCCTAATTAATGAGGATAATCTAAATTTTTATTATTTTAATAATGAAATAATTAAAATATTATTTAATAATGATAATTTAGAAATATATTTGAAAAAAAGGGACAATCGGAAAACATAAAATTTCCTCTTATTCGTACTTTTATATATAGTATAGATAAGGATTTTTATAAAAATTATTATCTTATTAATTTATCGAAATTACTAATTTTTATAACTGGCCCAAGTCGGGATCGGAGTAAAATATTATTTTAGAGAAGTTATTAATTTATCGAGTATTAATTTATGAAAGTTTTACTGTATTCTTTTTTTTTTCCCAATTAATTCTCTCCTTGATTTTATGATTTTATGATTTTGTTTTGACTATCCAACATGAAGGATGAATAGAGCGCCTTTCTTATTATGCCAAGCATTGCTTCTCGGCTTTGAAGAAGGCGCCTTTCGCTCAATTAATTTTTGAAAATTTAATAAGCAAATTAAGTTATATATCGTTTTTTTTTTTTGTAAAAATTATATATCTTGATTACAAAGTACGTAATTATTAATTTGTCTCAAAACCTTATATCCAGCCAATATTTGTTACTTACATTTTTAGAAGCATAATATTCTATTCTATAGTCTACACTACATATATAAGAAGATTAAAAATTGTTAAATTGGGAAGGAAATTCTAATCCTTATCCTATTGCTTTCTTTCTACTTCAGTCATATTGTTGAGGAGCGTCAATTATGTATATAGTTTAAAATTTTTAATTTGCATCATATGGCAGTGACTTTTTTCTGTGACATGCAGAAGTTTGCCACTTGCCACTACATATAAATTTTTTCTAATTAAAAAAATTACTATGTTGCTTGCTCAAAGAATTAATAATTAATAATTGGACTTGTTCAATCCAGAAAGTTCTACAAAAATTCAAACAATATGCATGCAAAACAACTAATGATTTTGACCAAAATTGTGTACAATTTTAAATTTAATTTCAAGGATTTGGAAACTTTAATCACCCATGATATGCAATACTATTTTCGTACTAATTATTTTCTTAAAAAAAGAAAAAAAAAACACCTTCCAAATCGACTGAGTCTTGATCAGTCATGCATGGCACCAAGTTCGTTGTTTATAATAAAGAACATTAAAATTTGAGAGAAGAAAGAATTTTAACTTTTTTTAAGTCAAACCCATCTTTATAATTACCACATATATGATATATCATATATGACTAATTAGATTGAATTATTTACTTTATATAGACAATAATAAGAAGTTGTCCAAGAGAAAGCTAATTAAGTCATAATTTCGAATAATCAATCATGATACAAATTAATAAAAACTAGAATTATTGACTTATTAGGTGATCCAACCTTGAATAAAAGAATTGATAATTAATTGTATGGAAACTTGATATATAACATTATTTATAGCACTAATTTTTTTTTTAGTATAAGTGAAATCTCATTATACCCGAATGAATCTCTATATGTCCAAACATCTAAATGAGATCGAATTCAATCCAAACTAAGAAATTATCGTAAATAAACCATCTACCTACCAAATACATAAATAAATAAATTACCTCACGGTTCATGCAAGATGCACCTACCAGTTGAACTAACAACTCGCGTGCATTTATAGCACTAATTCTATTCCTCAACCTAATTAGACTATGTATTTTCCACAAATATATTTTGGTTAAATTTAAAATTCCAATGCATGAACTAAAAAACTTGGACAAATATATGATTATTAATATTAATTATACCATGCACTATCTATGAAGCGTTGAATAATTAATTATAATTTTCTTTTGTTTCCCACCCGTGGGTATCCAAAGCAAAGACTAATTCAGATTCGACTCGCAGCGCATACTTTGGTTTGGTGGATGAGTCTATCAACGGGAGCGGCTGTATACGTAAAATCTCAAATCTGAAACTTGCTTACACTGCAACAAACTGCTTACCGCTCGATGCAGCCCGTGTTGGTATTAATGACTTATAATTACGTGCTATTATCAAATTTAAGTAGATCATTGACAATATTAAGATATCATCATGGATACTAACTTAATTTATAATTACGTACTCTTCCTTCACTAAACCTCTTATTAACTGTTTTCAAGTAACATATGATTACTATATAATTATTATTATTATAATATTAGGTACTCTCCCTTTACTAAATGTCTTATGATATCAACCCTTATATAATTTACGTAATTCCTTCACTAAACATCTTATCAACCCTCATATAATTACGTACTCTTCTCTTTTTTTTTAGTACAATTACGTACTCTTCTTTCACTAAAACATCTTTATTTTTTTGAGGTACTAAAACATCTTATTAGTAGTTATGATACGTACTCCTTCACTAAACATCTTATCAACCCTTATATAATTACGAACTTTATAGTTACGTACGTACTCATCCCCTGAGAAAATCATTTTCGAGTTTGGTCGAGCTTATTATATTTTTTGGCCCTCAAACTTGACACAAGCTGTTAAATAAGTCCTTAAACTTTAAATTCAACCAAAAAAAAGCCCTTGAATTTGGTCTAGAACCGTTAAAAAATGTTGACGTGATATGTCACGTGGAATTTTCACATAGGCATGGGATCCCTCAATAATAAGAGGGTAGAAATATTTTAAAAGAAATGTTTTTTTTTTTTTAGTTTTAGGTCTAGTTTAGTATTGAGTTTGCAGTTTGGAAGAAGTACTTTTTAAAATTGCAGTAGAAAAATGTAATTAATGTTTGGGATTGCTGTAGAAAATTATGGTAGAAATATAAAATGTCTAAAAAGTGTTAAATTGGGAATAGATAAAACATTTAAGAGATTTTAGTTATTTAATGTCCAGAAGCACTTTTTAAACGCAAAAATATCTACAAATTAGTTTTTCGGGTTGGCTTGACTTTTGCGTTCAAAATCAACTTTTGACACAAAACATGATTTAATTATTTGGTATTGAGCTTGAGGTGAAAAAGAGCTTTTTTTTATTATCTTCAAACACAATGTTAAACCAAGCCTTAGAGGCGTAAGATGGCAAAAGTGACTGTTAACAACTTGGTTTAGAAGGTTAAAGTCATATATGTTGGATTTGGAATTGATAAGATTTTCGAATATGTGGTTGTAAAGCTAGGGTTCTTGATTGGGATTTAAGCTAATCTGATTAAACATTTTTTTTTAAAAAAAAAAAGTCCACTTACTCTTGAGTGGGTCTCATATGCCTACTTAGAAATTCCACGTGGCATGTTACATCAGCAATTCTAACAGCTTATTAGCTTTTCCAGGAGAAATTATTAGGTGGACTGGATTCATCACGTCATCCGTGGTCCCGACCAATAAGATTTTAACAAATCAGATTTTTTTCCTACAATTTCTAAAACCCTAGCCAATTAATATCCTAAATTTAGGGACTTACCCTGTAAATCTGATCTGGTAAAACTAGGGGCTAAACCTGATGCTAAATTTATGCCTAAATTATAGGAAGAAATCTGACTTATCAAAATCTTATTGGTCAGAACCACGGATGATGTGATGGACCCAGTCCACCTAATAATTTCTCCCTCTCCAGTTACAAAAGGGATCATTTGATCAAAAATATCAATTTGAGGGTATATTTAGCCAAGTATAAAAGTTCAAAGGTTTATTTGATGGCTTATGCCAACCTACAATAAGCCGTTTTGTGGTGTTACGGTTACCATCTCTCATATTTGATTTTTTTAAATATACTTTTAGTTCTTTTTTTCTTAAATATACAAAAACCTCTTGGTTAAACAAAATTGATTGCTCTTATTAACTTTTTCTTTGTTCTCACAAGAAAAACTATTTTTAATAGTTTTGTTTAATATATTGTTCTTGTTATATTTTTGCTTTGTTTTCAGAAATGAGATCAAATTTTTTTAAATGGAAAAAAAATTAAGAAATACAAATTAAGCAACTAAAGAAACAAAGTCTTTAGCAAGAAAATCCATTTTGTCCAAGTATTTTTTCCATCATGTTAATTATGATTTCCTTTTTTCTTTAATTTGGGGCAATTGCACATATGCCTAATTTAATTTCTCGTCAATACCGTAATGACTTGGATGAATGTGGAAGGAAGTCTATACATCTATTTTTGTCTTTTAATTTGAGGGCAATGAATTGAGAACCTTCATAATTCATTTGCCCATGTATTTAGGTAACGACTTTGACAATGATGTGTTTAACCATCTTTTACAGTTTACTAAGCATATTTCTTCTTCCTTCTTTTTAATTACTTCAAAATTTATGGGGTCAAGTTCTAGGAAAAAAATAAACGTGGGTTTTTGTAAGCAAATTTTGTAGAAATGTATTGGAGTGACATTTCCATGCTTGGAAATGTAGCATCATAGCAGCCATTGGGCATTCTAGAAAATTAATCATAAGAAAATTTATGGTTCATCTTGTTTCTATTTTTCAAACAAGGAAAATGTTTGTCATCAATTTGATGCATATGCCCATTTTTCTAATTTTTACTAGTTTATTTATTATTATCGAGTAATCTATAAGTATTCGAGTCATACCCACTATACATATATAACACAATATCAACCATACAAAGTTGAATTTCTTTTTTTTTTCTACAAGTGAATATGTAAGTAAATGATAGGTTACACAAAGGGAGGTAGCCTTCTCCCATCTCGCCCGTCCCAAGATTCAAATCTGAAACCTCCTGTTGAAGGCCCAAGCTCTTAACCGTTGGGTTGTCCTCTTGGGGACAAAGTTGAATTTCATGTTATTGAGCATTTGGTCTGATGGTAAAATGCTAGACTCTTAGTTCTAGTGGCTATAATTCGATCAGGCTCAACTACCAAAATTGAATTTCACCAAAAAATTGAAATTCTAGAGGGATGACAAATACTAGAGCCAAAAAATTGACTGAACCAACAGAGTACTAATGTTTCAAACAACAAAAACATATTGCCAACAAAATCGACAACTAGCTAGCTAAAGACTTAATTACGGTCTCTGTTTTTTAGTTTCATTATATAAACCTGACTTAAAAATTATGATGACTTGGTATTCAACCATTTAACTCAAATAGTTAGTGTTTAAAGAGTAGGAGTTAGAATTCTTCCTGAACCCAAATAAGAAAAAGAAACAAACAAACAAAAATATGACTTGATTAATCTTCGATTATGGTGAGTTCTAGATATTCTATGTTATATAATTCCTAATTATTAATTAATTTCTTAATCAGGAAAAGTATTGAACTGATAGATTGATTTGTAAAAATCCTTTTTGTTAATTTTGAATGAAGATTTTTTTCAAACCCATTGCATCAATAAGCATCATTGTGGAATAAACAAATACAGTTTTGATTGTATAATAAAACTGTTATCCACTGCACAGATAAGAATTTGCAAATATAATTTATTAATAACTTGAAAGTAACCAGAAAGAAAAAAAAAAACAGAGTTAATTAAAATTACTGGCATTAAAAGAAGAAGTCAAAGATAAATTAGTAAAATCCAACAATGAGAGCACAGTAGTCTTTTAGTATTAACCTTTTAGTCTTTTAGTAGTCTTTTAGTACCCAGCTCTTTTGCAAAACTAAATCCCATTTTATAGCCTGAAGTTCAGCAATATGTGATGCCAAGGAAATGAGAATAAGCAATAACCAAATCACCATTGAGTTTAGAATAATACCTCCATATTTGGCAAATCCAGGATTGCCTAGACAGGAACCATCACAATTCAATTTCTAAAAATCATGAATCATGTGGTTTTCAGGTAAGAGATGAAGATTTATTTTTTAACACTTCAGAATGATCTTTGGAAAACTGTTGGAAAAAGCTTTGCATTAAATTCTCAACATATGATGAACCTAGTGAGTAATTAAGTGGTTTATTATTAAAAATATAATCATTTCTCACTCTCAATAAGTTCCAAAGATGAAGCAAACACACTTTCCAAAGGAATAAGTAAATTCCTAATTTTATACGACTACTTATTAAAAGAAATTGATTTTAAAGCTAAAGTCAGATGAAGATTTTGATGAGTCCAATTCAATTCCAGCCAATAATATTACAAAAGGGTCTATAGTGTGGACATTCAGAGAAAATATGGTAATCAAATTCAATGACATCAGTGAACATGTGGTAGTAAGGACTAGGAATCGAATTCCTATGATAGAGCATTTCTACTGTAGCTAATCTATGATGAGCACACAGGCACATGAAAAACTTAACCCTAGGAATAGTTCTCACTTTCCATAAATAGTGTCAAGGTAAATTGGCCTTAAAGTGGGTGATTTTCTCTGGATAAGAATTTGAAATAAAGCAGCAGTAGTAAAATCATCATTATTTGTATAAGGCCATATGACAGTATCTTCAGATTCAGGGGATAGAGGTAAAGCTGCAATTTGGTTTCGAACAATAGCATGTATGTATTCATTAATATCATTAAAATTCCAAGATTTATCCGAGTTATTGATAATATGTGCAACTGTAAGATTATTAACACGGTTTTAGTTGTTAAGTACTTAAGGGGAGTTTGTCATAACCATTTGTCATACCATGAATTAATGTGTGCCCCATTACCAACCTGCCATTGAATATGATCTGTAAACATTAGTAGCTCCTATCCAAAAGTAAAAACTATTGGAATCACTTCTAGCATTTAAAATATCAGTAGTATAATACTATAATATTTATACTTAAGGACAGAAGCTACTAACGAATTCATATTAGTTTTCATTTTCAATCTCCAAATGAACTTAGCAAGTAAAGCCTTATTAAACTCTTGAATAGAATGGATACCTAATCCTCTCATGAAGATGAAGGTAGGAGTAGTACATAAATTCAAGTTAATGGGAGGAATTTTATTATTATCCTTCTTAGGATTCCACAGGATTTATAAACGTTTCTAGGCATGAGAAAAACAGACAGTATAAATGGGCAGAGAGTTGAGAACAGCTTTAATAAGAGTTAATCTACCTGCAGAGGATAAAAGCTTATTATACCAAAGATTAACTAAAATTTGAAGTTTATTAATAAGAAACTCATGGTGCATATTGATGTATTTTCCAGAAAATATTGGTAAGCCTGGATAATTTTCTAATTAAGTGATCGGTGGGGCTTGAAAAAAGTCTGCTATTTGAGCTTTACAAGAGGTACCGGTATTAGGAGAAATTGTAATAGATCATTTAGCAAATTAATAGATGCATTTAGCAAAATTAATAGATTTGCCCTGAAGCTAGGCAATACTGATTCAAAATAGATAATGTATTACAGTTAAAGACTGAAAATTGTAGATAATAGTGCTAGGAATTACAAGAAAACAATCCAACTTCTCAAGCTAACCCTAAACCCTAACAGCATACTTCCTCATTGGGAAGTATAGATCTTTCTTCTTCTCTCTTTCGGTCTTCAATGAGACCTGGCAACCAAAAGAACTCATGTTAGGTATATTAGGATGAGAAATTGCTGCTACTCAACATCTAAGCATTGTCTGGAATGTATCTCATCTTTAAGTAATCACATTAAGGACAAAAGACCGAAATTCAGCAGATTTTAATTCTACATGAAAATGAATTTTCGATTGTGCAGAAAATTCCGATAACAGACCAACAAATAAAACAAAAACAGGCAACATCACAAAGCATAATCATGCATTTACCTGGTGCTTGGTCAGCCTCCTCCTGATTGCTCGGGTCTTCTTGGGACGCAAATCGAGCGGCAAAAACTTCTTTTTCTGATAAACCTCCCTCAAAGCAGCTTTCTGCTTTTGGGAGATCACTGTCAAAACTTGAGCGATTGACAACCTGACCACCTTGCTGTATCCAAACCAAAAACAGACTTAGAACAACATATATCCCAAAACCAAAGATTCAATAACCAGAATGTCAAAAAACAGAACCCATCAATCAAAACTCAAATTTAAGCACAACAGCAAGGTCACAAATCCATGGCAGTAACAAACAGCTACACAGTAAAACTCACACAAGCAAAAAAAACAGAGGCATAATTGCAGCAAACAAGATAACATTCAGCCCCCAGTTCACATTTTGCAAGCATTAGCATTAGCATTACACCCTCTAGGAAGTACTTCAACAAATAATAGTACCATTCATAACATCATAGTAATCATCATTTCTACTTAGTAATACATGGTCAAGACTAATCGAAATCAAGAAAATTCAGAGAGACCGGATGAAAGGCAGGTTCAAACAGTGTCATACAAGGGCCTCAACGGCATCAGCCAAGTAAGAAAAGGAAATGCAAGTAAGAAAAGGAAATGGTTCGTCAAAGCAAAATCAGTCTTAAAATGCAGTTTGTTCAGAAAATAAAACCAGATAATGTTTAGCAAGGGAGAGAGGGGGGGTTACATCTTGGAGAGCTTATTCGGTGCGCCGCCCGTCACCTTTGCGACGCGCAGCAGCGAAAGTTCAGCTTTAAGATCTTTTAACTGAGCCAACAGATCGTTCTTGGATTTTTGCCTCAACTCAAAAACCTTGATTCTTGCTGCGTTTTTATTTGATAGAAACCAAAAATGAAACAAACATTAAAAACATGTAACAGAAATTAGATTTTCAGGAAAAATTGACAACAAAATGTGAGGAAAAATCAAACTTTTAAAGCTTTTTTATTTGATTATTACTTACCCATATCGATGACAGCAAAGTGAAACCCTAGAAAAACGGCGGAGAAGTGAAACCTAGTAGCGAGATAGATATATATAAGTAGCGCGACAGCGTCTCTCTTTCTTTTTTCGCAGGCCTGTTTTGGGCTTCTCCACCTTTGTTTGGTCTTGGCCCGCATGACCCCTCTCTTTTTCCAGGCCCAATGTTCCTACTATAATCTGGTTTCAGCTGATTTTCCGATTTGTTCTGGGTTCTTTCTCTCTCAGTTTCCAGTTCTCTTTCTTGCTCTTTTCGATCAACATTTCCAGGTTTATCTCTTCTCTCTGTCTTTTCTCATACTTATTTTCAGTTCACCCTTTGATTTATCTGCTCTTGCCTGATAATTCTCTTTGTATTTGTAGAGTAATGAGACCCAATTGTTTCATTAGCTCTTTAACACTGTAATTGCACCATTTTGATTTGTATGAATTTGGTTTGGTTAGCTTTTACCAGAACTACCTTAAGACTTTTAATTAGCCATGATTATCGTGATTCTCTTGGTAGACAGTGTCTCTTATGATCATTATGTGGGCAATGCAGTCATTTTCTTTGATAACCAAACAAATAAATGAAGAGGAAATGCATTATTATTGGATTCATAGTTCATTATCAGTCACTATTAAAGAATAGGATCAGGTCTTGAGGAAAGGGCTAAATAAATGATTTCTTAAGTCTAAGAATTAATATACGGATAAGGATTCCATTAAATCAAGTGTCAGGATCCATGTTTCCTGAGGGTATGCTTTCAAGATTCAAACTTGTGGGTCATCTAATGTTGTAGACACGGAATCATTTGAAACTGGTTTTGTTTCTAACATTGTTTTTCTCTGTTTTTTCTTGCAGTTTGTTGATGATGACAACAAATCCTACTTGGAGATTAACTGCACCTTTGGCATCCGCAAAAGACTGGCAATCATAGATGAAACCTACTAAAGAATTTCCAGTGTCAACTGCCCCACTCCATTGTTTTCCACCCAAGTCTCCCTTTAGATGTGACCAAAAAATTCATTCTGTTTGTTCTTATTTGCCATCCATCATGTGTGAGACTGAACTTCTGCACAATGAAAAAGAGTTAATCTTTGTTCTTCTCTGGTTTCAATTAAATCCAACTTGCAGTTATCATTCAGTAGGGAATCAATTAATCAAAAGTTGAGCTTTGGAATTTTGGTTGTGTAGGAATGTGGCATTCTTGATTATTTGACGGTGCTCTTGGCTGGCCAACTTCATCTATCTTAGAAATCTTCCCCTGCTCCTGCTGGAATTTCACTTCCATTCTGATATAATTAATCTGTGTGGCTTTGGATAACTTGAGGTTAGCTAGATACTAGACATGTTGAAGAATTCTCCTATGTTCAAAGACTTACTCATTGATTGATTATTGATGTTTGACTTGCTCTATATGCAAAAAAGGTGATCTTACTATTTTTTTTTATAGCATCATCAATTGGTTCGCATTTATGGTGATCTTTCTGTTTTCCTTCTAATTGTTTTTATGTTTTATGTTGTTGCAGGTGAGGTTCTTTTTTGGTATTGCAATGTCTCTCGATAATACCAATATACAGTTTATTGTCCTGTTGAAATTCAGTTTGGCGGTGTATATTCTTCCTTCATTCATGAGTTTGATTTCGGTCTAACTTCATATATTGTTATGTTATTTGGATGAATTTAACTTTTACATA
Source organism: Corchorus olitorius (assembly GCA_001974825.2). NCBI lineage: Eukaryota > Viridiplantae > Streptophyta > Magnoliopsida > Malvales > Malvaceae > Corchorus > Corchorus olitorius. The sequence goes on from AWUE01014600.1 coordinate 11,784, forward strand.
AATATACATCTATTATAATGTTGGTGGATATGTTTCCAGATCCACATTCTCAAGATTTTAGTTTGAGCATGGTTGTAACATGATTGTGTTATCGCTGATTTATCGGCAGAAAAAAGAAAAAAAATAAAATAAAAATAAAAAAATAAAAAGGTCAGCTTTGCTTTTAATAGCCATATTGCTACACTTGCTATTAATCAAAACTGTTGGCCTTATTTTGTTTTTTTTTCTCATGTGCAATTTTTGTAGGTTGAGAGGAGTTGTAAGTATGAGGTGAGTAAATCTATGTTCTTTTTGTCTATTCATTCTGTGCTTCATGTTTTTCATTTAAAGGCAGAGGATTTAGATGTTCATCTCATTAATTAAGAATAGCTGCATCTTTTTAATCCAAGTTTTTAATTTAGTAAATACTTGGAATTTCCATTTTATTGTTCAGTTTTTATCATATCTTCAAGTCATGATCTCTAGAGCCTGCTTTAGTTTAATGAATTCGTGGTAATTCTATGGTAGTTTACTATAGTGAGTTTAATTTTTTTCCCCTGTAGCTTAAACATTCTCCTACCTAAATCTTATGAAAATGGTAAGTCTCAGTTACATTTTGAAGAAAGAACCTAATATTGAAAAACACATAGAGACTCAAAAAGAATTATTTTTATGCTATGGCAAGCTATTGGGGCCAATTTCCTAAATTTTCTGCATGCCTATCACTTCTTTGCTAACGGTAGCTTTCCTAAGTTTGATAATGAGTATAAAATGCTGTAGAAACAAGTAAGTTTGTTCATGTCTTTTTGCCTTTTGGCCTAGCCGTGGATGTCACTTCATTGATATGGTTTTCAATAATGGCCTCCAGTCACACAGATGGAAATCTTAGCGTCCTTACTGGCCACTCGGTGAATTTTCAATAGTATTCTTACTTTCTCGTTGAGTTCTCAAACACGTTCATTCTTTTTAAGCATATGCTTATCTGACCAATGCAAGGTTTTTTGTTCTTATTTTTCTGGGCTTAATTCAGGTGCATAATGTTCTTTCAGATCCTTATCTTTCGTCTGCTACTGCACATAATGGATGTCTAAGCAATTTGTGTTGTGGAGCTCCGGGTTCTTGCATTGGGGAAACCTACAATCAAATGGTTTCAGCAAATAATGGTTAATGTTGTACATATTTATGTCTTAAGTGTTATAAACTTGGTTCTCAAACTATAGCTCATTTCTGATTACCATTTGGCATTTGCTCTCTATTTTATCTCCCTTTTCATGGACCACCGGTCATCACCTTCTCCCTATCCTCCGTGCTAGCAAATTTGGCCGCATAATAGCCATTGCCCAAATTACCCAAAACCCCGTTTATACTATCTTTAAAACCTGTTTAACTCCATCATTGATGATGGAAGCCCCGCGCAATTTCGCGGGTTATAATCCTAGTTTTTATCAATGAATAAAATACCGGACCGGAGGCCATACCGATGAGGTCAATGGTATCCGGTTTAACTTGTTCAACCGGTAATTAAACCGTTTAAGAGATTTTTTTGAAAAAAAAATGTTTTTTAATATGAAATAAATATAATATATGTTGAAATAATCATTAAATAACACTTTGTTGCAATTGTTATTTTAAAAAACGCCCGTGCGTTGACTAAACGATTTTATATACATATCGCCGATCTAGTATGGTATTTTATTCACTAGTTTTCATAAATGGAGTTTTCGTGGGCTTTTAAATTTTTTTGGTATATTTACAAGTTAACCTTGATCAAGTCAATTTTGTCCATTATGAGGGTAAAGGTCCCTAATAATGGTTTTTTCCAATTACAAGACTAGTTAAATTTTCAATATATCAAGAAATGTTTAAGGGTCGGGCTAGCCGTCCAAGTCCGTAAGTCCGCCCAATATTTTAAAGGGCTTGGACAAGAATTTTAAGTCCATTGGATGTGTTTGAACAAAAAAATCAAGTTTGTTTATTAAATGGGCCGGGTTTGGGTATAAGAGCAAAGCCCAAGCCCACCCCAGGCCCGGCCAGATTAAGGATTTATACCTCTTTTTTACTTTTTATTTGTTGATATACAATATATATTAAATATAATTTATACGTATACCGTATCTTAAATAAGGAAAAGATAAGAATTACATATATAAGAATTCTTATTATCAATAAGAATAATATATTATAGGTAGCATATATCATATTTTAGATTTTCAATTATATTTATATAATTAATTAATATAGTTTAATTCTTAAAATAATTATTAAAATAATATTAGACAGGCTTTTGGACAGGTCTTAGTCTGAGTATTTGATAAATGAACCGGACATGAATAAAAGTTTGAAGTCCATTTTATAAATGGGCCGGGATTGGGTAACAATAATGACATCAATTTTAAGACTCGGCCCAACCCGAACCCGGTAATGTTAAATCTATCTTCGAAGCTTTCCTCCCCTAATGATAGAAGCCTCGCTATCTATACCTATCTTTTAGTTATCTTGTCTATTTATGAAAAATCTTTGATATTTCTTTGCTTTTGTTTCTTTTTTCCTCTCAAATCTTGTATATGTTTTTTTTTTATTATTATTATAAATCTAATACGAGGAAGGAGGTATTTCACAATAATCTACATCGTTGGAAATGCTATATTACTTTATATTTTTTTTTCAAGAAAAATGTTATCTATACACTTATATGTTGTATCCGCGATTTTTTAATTATTTTTAAATATTTTCATGATATTAGTTGACTTTTGGAAAATAATTTGACGAAACTATGTACGAATAAAGCAAAAAGAAAAGAAAAATCATGAAGAACATCAAGCACAATCTATCATCATGTTCACTAATCAATGAGATATTATTAGTGAATTATGAATATAATATATTTGCCACGCAAATCATCACTTCAATTTTTCTTCTTCTCCTCTTTTAATTTATGATACATATATATAACTACTTCAATATATATATTTATTAAATTAAATTAATATTAGAACTTAGAAGTATGACTAATGGTAGTGGTTAATTTGTTTTATATATTATATTTACTAATTGAGATAAGATTTTAAAAAAGAAATCGTTAGCTAACCACTTCTTTTTAGAAGGGGTATTAATATAAAATGACAAATCTTTGGAACATGTCTCTAATAGAAAATGAAGTCATTATTTTGAAAATGACATCTTAATTAAAGTATTAATGGGGAAGAAAGTGACTGTACAATTATATAATAGTATAAAATTAGAGTTGGTTTAGTACTATATTGAATCTTTAAATATTAAAAAATTGATTATTGATCTAAGATCTTCCATAAACAAATTCACTAATGACATATTATACTTTCAAATCTTGAACAGGAAAAAAAAAAAGACAAGAAAGAAAGCGAGTTTTTGCATAATTTAAATTACGAGACATTATAAACATTGACTAGCAACTCTTTTGACCAATTCTTTCCATTAGGATTTTTGAATTTTGATTTATTTAATTAGTATTCCAATTAACTAAAAGCCCTAAAAGGCAAAAGCTAACCGGGCCATGGTAAGAGGAAAAAGTTTCCATTACTTAACCAGAAAAATATGTGGCTTGAAATAGGGATTAAATGAAACGGAATTGATTGGGTTGTAGAGTTGTGTAGTACATGCTTTTTTGTTTTTCTTCTACACATTTATAATTATTTGGCGCGAGTGACCTAAGAATTAGTGTAATTCTAATTCGTAAAATTCACTGTATAATTATATTCGAATTTCTAACTGTTAAATCGTCCATATATAAAGTGTTAATTTGATCATCCAACTTTTATTTGAGATAAATTCATCCTTAATTAATTTCTTTTGTTCAATGTAGCCATTGATATTATACAAAACAAATTATACAAAAAAAAACAAATAAGATGAAGAAATGAAATTACCAAAAAACCAATCAAAAGATTTGAGTATATTGATTCAAGAGGAAAATGGGAGGGGTATTTTGGTCATTTCATACTTGGTTTTTTTGTGATTTTAGTTGATGACAAGGGCATTTTGGGAACTTACCTTGGTGGGTCCCATCTCCCATCAACACAAAAAAATTTTTGGATTATTTATGGAATTACCCCCATACATTTCAACTTTATGCTATTTAGTCCTTTACAAATCGATTTAACGCTTTTGGTATCTTTTTAAATTTTTTTTATTTGTCCGATTAAGGTGATTCAAGTGTCTATTAAAAGGTAATTTCATGATTTACAACTTTCATGAAGGACTTCAAAGCCAATTTTTAAGTTTCAATTCAAAAAAATACTTCCGAAATTTGCTGATTTTGATTGCCGATCTATTTAATATCATATAATTTTCGATCAACATGTCCGATTAATGTTTCTCAAGTGTTGGTTAAAAGGTTATTGCATGATCTACGACTTTTGTGAAGGACCCGAAAGCTAAATTTTATCTACGAGTTCCATTAAGTGTTCAAAAGTGAATTTTTATATTTCAAGATCTCCATCAATAAACATTTTTTTATTTGGATTATTTATGAAATGACCCTCATATTTTTCTACTTTATACTACTTAGTCCTTTACTAATTCTATCTTAATCGATTTAACGCTTAAGCTTCTTTTTTTTCTATTTGTCCAATTAAGGTGATTCAGGTGTCAATTAAAAGGTAATTTCATGATCTCCAACTTTCATGAAAAACTCAAAAGCCAATTTTTACATTTCAATTCAAATAAAAATGCTTCCCAAATTTGGTGGTTTTGATTATCGTTCTATTTAATACCATATAATTTTAGATCCACATGTGCGATTAAAGTAATTTAAATATCGGTTAAAAGGTTATTGCGTGATCTACCACTTTCATAAAGTACCCGAAAGCTAAATTTGATTTACAAGTTTCATGAAGGGTTCAAAAGGGAATTTTTATGTTTGAAGATCTCTATCAACAAACAGATTCTTATTTGGATTATTAATCAAATGACCCTTATAATTTTCTACTTTATACTACTTAGTCCTTTACAAATTCTATTTTACTCGATTTAACACTTTAATTTTTTTTATTCTATTTGTCTAATTAAGATAATTCATGAAGCACTCAAAAGCTATTTTTTATGTTTTAATTTTAAAAAAGTCTTCCCACATTTGTGGTTTCGATTGACGATTTATTTAATATCATATAAATCTAAATGTCCAATTAACAAATATTCACATCCCTTCATAAAATTTTCGACCCCCAGCGAAGCGTGAGTCTTATACCTAGTTGACGTAATTTTCCTAGACATTGATCATACATTTGGCATATGTTTACTCAACATCATCTTTAAGGACTGCATTGATCAAAAAAATAAAATACTAGGATAGAAGTGAGATGTCTAAATGGACACGTTTTGAAAAGTTCAAGGACTACTTAACAGGTATTAAGGAGTATCTTATAGTACTCTTTATCATAGATTTTATTTTCTTTTGAAATTGAAATGTTTATTTTTGAATTTGAACTAATATTAAGTCAATAAATTAATATTGAGATGCTTTAGGTAACTGGATAGTTGGTTATATGGTTAATATTAGCCTTGAAGCTGAGTTTTGGGGAGTTAGGCAAGGTTTGTTGCTTGCAAAGAAACGAGGATATGCCCCTTTAATTGTTGAACTGGATGCAGCAGTGGTGGTACATTTTCTTTGACATGCTTTGATGAACTCACATCCCTGTTACACTTTAGTTAGGGACTGTTTGGAGCTTATTAAGGGTGACTGGATCATGGAGATACGACATATTTTCTGTGAGGGAGATCGTTGTGCAGATTGCTTGGCGTTATTGGCACATGAGGCAGACCAAGGAGTTACGATCTATAATGAACCTCCACAACAACTCCTTCAGTTAATACAGGAAGACCAGATTGGAATCGACACTCTGAGACTGTAATTGCAACCTTTTATTTTTTCTCTAGTTCTTATGTAGCAAAAAAAAAATCAATAAATTAAAGCAATTTTTTCCTCCCACTTCTCTACCACTTCGACTTGGCCTTAGGTTCCAATCACTGGCCAAAAGGACAAACATAAAGGTATTTAATTAGAAAGCTTTGCTCCCCTCAAAGCCAATTAGCAATTGCCAAGCCCTACATCTTTCTCCCAATGACTTTAAGTTTGTTGCAAGCAATCTATTGGAAGATAGACAAAGTTGCTTGAATGAATATGATTGATGCATTTTTATGATTTAAATAAATCATTGACTTTTTAAAAATCCTTTGGCATGCTGCAATCCAAGAGTTTACATCACATGAAATTGCAATTCCTTAACCCACTTGACCAGTTGAGTAATTAATTTTAGTGCTATATATACATATCAAGGGAACATGTATATATAGCACTAAAATTATTATACTAATTATTATACTAATTAATTTTAGTGCTATATATACATATCAAGGAATTGCAATTTTTGTATCTCATACTTAAAGATACAAATTATTATACTAATTAATTTTTGTATTAATGATCAAGACTCAAAAAGACTTGTGATGTAGAGATTAATAGAAAAGCTATGAACAATAATATCTTTGTTTCAACATCGAGGAGGAAAGGTTTAAACTATGATTAATACTGAAAGTACAGGAGTCTATACTCTACCAAATAGGCCATGCAACAAGAATACGTCTCTTGTATTTAACTTATAATTCGAACTTAATTAAGATCTCAGAGATAGAATTTTAAGTTAAAGTTTAACCATTGAGTAATAAAAAAAATAAGAATACAATAAAAACAAAGATGAAGAAAACATTGTTGGGAGAGGAACCCGGCAGTAAGGCCTACCGAGCAGGACTATATACATGCCGGACACCAACTTGAACCTAAAAGACTAGATTAATGATTTTTTGGGTCTTTCATGTATATAAGCTATTCCAACAAACCCATCTCTTCATGATGTAAGATATTTCTTCACATGTGAATCCCTTCACTGATGATTGAATAAAACCAATTGAAGTTCACATGCATGAAATAAAAATAAGAGAAAGAAAAAGATTAAGACATAAAAAAGATCCAAATCCAAGCCAACCGGCTTTATTCTTTTGCAGGCCATACAACTATATTGGCTTTTGATGTTAAATTTCATCAACTCTTACATTTAATAAAATCCAGTAAGTAAATTTTCTCATATGCTACAAATTAAAAAGGCTGCCAAAATTTTCCATATATTTAAAAAAAAAAAAGAGTGGGTTTTCTCCAATTTTGGTGTTATTTGTTGAATTATTGAGAGCAGATGGAAATGTTTCACATGCAATTTGTTAAATATATATGCGATTGTTGTTGAGTAGCTATTCGAAATTGGTTAAATATCTGTCGATTCTTTTTTCTGTCCAGTCAAGTAATGAGACAAACATCTACCATAACAATCATCTCAATACAAACAAATCGATTATGTACAAGATTTAAAGACATATCACATAGATAAGATTGAGATTGGACTATGCTTTCTCCTCTTTGTATTCTTTTTTTCTTATAGTTCTATCTTTTTCTTTTTCACATGCAAACAGTACAATTCTTGTATAATTATTTACCAAAAATTAAAATTGATTGAAAAGGAAAAGAGATGTGGGGTCTTAATTGTGATTGTGAGTTCATGAATTTACAATATGGTTACATTGGAAATTATAGAACTAATTAAGTACAAAAAAAAAAGAAATTATAGACTAATCTAGCGAAAATAATGGGAGAATTTTTCTGGGAATATATGATATGACTCGAATTCGGATCATGGATGCAATGTGACTATGGATACGGGGGAATTTATGCTGCAAAAAAATAAAAAGAAATATAATAGAATATTAATTGAGCCTTAGAAAGTTGATCAAATAATTTTATTAATGTGAAACGATTATATTCTCTACCTATAAAATCTAATTAGTAATTAGATTATCAAACTAATTAATCCTAATTTAAGAGAAGATTAAAATGTTGTGAAAAAATAAAGGAATAAGAAAATTTGTGCGGTTCAATCAAATTAATGACTTAAAACTAAATATAAGTGGGATACATTAATCAGGCTCCATGCAACGAGTTACTCTATTCCCTGCATCCCTAACATCTAACGAGTTTGACAATAACCCTCACTTTCGGATAAAAATGTTATCCCTCCATCTTTTGTGAGTTTCGGATTAACTCATCAATTCTTATTGAATCATCAAAATTCAAGATAATAAAAAACACAATGTCCTGAAACCACAGAATAATGCATGGTTTTTGAATTCAAAAGCCACTCAAACTCAAAACTGGATTGCTAAATACCGCCCCCTTTTACTAGTCACTGCCCCCCCCCCCCCCTTTTGGATTATTTTGCCCTTTACTTTATTTTCCATCAAACTTCAAACTTTTCAATTCTCTCAAATTCTCTCAACCTTCAAATTTTCAAAACTTAATCATTCAAAATCATTTAAGTAAAACAACATCAAAACTCATGCACAAAGATTTTTTCGGATTGAAAGTATGTTTTTTTTAAAAAAAAGAAAGAAAAAAACTTTTCTATTTATCATTAATCAAAGATTAAAATCCTCTTGCTAATATTGACATATTCATACCCATTTAAGCTAAATGAATTGTCCAACCAATACTTATTAAAAGATAAAAAGAAATTAAAAGAAAATCTTAAAAAAAACGCAAAAAAGAAAAAAAAAAACAAGAAACAGCGGGTCGCGCGCGGA
>AWUE01014601.1:0-36104 GCA_001974825.2 Corchorus olitorius
CTGGGTTTTTTTTTTCTGCGTTTTTTTTTTCCTTTTTTAGATTTTCTTTTAATTTCTTTTTATCTTTTAATAAGTATTGGTTGGACAATTCATTTAACTTAAATGGGTATGAATATGTCAATATTAGCAAGAGGATTTTAATCTTTGATTAATGATAAATAGAAAAAAAAAAATTCTTTTTTTTTAAAAAAAGAACATACTTTTAATCCGAAAAAATCTTTGTACATGAGTTTTGATGTTGTTTTACTTGAATGATTAAGCTTTGAAAGTTGTTTTACTTGAATGATTAAGCTTTGAAAGTTGTTTTACTTGAATGATTAAGTTTTGAAAGTTTGAAGGTTGAGGGAATTTGAGAGAATTGAAAAGTTTGAAGTTTGATGGAAAATAAAATAAAGGGCAAAATAGTCCAAATGGGGACGATGACTAGTAGAAGGGGTGGTATTTAGTAACACCCAACTCAAAATCACAACGATTATCCCCACAAATCCAAAAAGTATGTAATAAACTTAATTTGCCTCAAATCTGCATTTTCCATTTAAGAAACTTGAAAGTAGAAATTAATTGCTTACATTTATAATCGTACCATTATATATATAGGTGGTAGGCTCTCATTCACTCGTTCTTGATGCATGTTTATTTGCATTACCAACGTCTAAATCAGTTTTATTAATATATATATACCTAATCAAGACTCAAGAGGGTCAATTTTCTGTGGGGTGACATGCTAAATTATATGCAAAGCTCCATTAATTTAATTTCTTTTTAGACATATCAAACTCAAAATCACAACGATTATCATTTAGCTGTACTTAGTAATTCAAGTCTAGCTAAATTGTGGTAGCCTATCGACTATCGTGTTGATTCCTTTTTTTTTTCTTGAAATTTTATGTTCAAAATTTAATGATTTACATGAAATTAAGCTTTTAGAAACACATATGTTAAATACTAAAATAACTTTTCGAAACTAAATAGTAAGACCGTGTGTGCAATAATTTGAGCTGGGTGCTTTTTTTGACCACCAACTTGAAAAGGTTAGAAATAGTGAAACGAGTTCTTCTTGCATTTAAGATTTTGCAGGTCGGGTCGGCATATACGATAGGACCCATGAAATTTTATGATGCAAAAAAAGGGGGGATAATTAGTTTTCTGCACATTGAAAACAAGTGTCACATGAATTTTATGAAACCAATTATACTGTTAACATGTATGTATATATAACATATTTGATCAAATCATCACATTTTTCTTTTTCCATCTACTCCAACATTTATCATTTAATTCACTTCATCAACTCATGTTAAAAATCTTAAGCTTTCAAGCATTTAATATTTCCGTGTATCATTTTAATTTCTTTGGACTACTCAAAACAATATTGATTTTGCTCCCTCAAAAAAAAAAAGATTGATTTTGCTTAATTATTGGTAAATAAAGTTACAAATCTAATTTGATAAAATCATTTAACAAAACTAGTAGACTACAACCTCTAAAAACAAGAATATTTCATTCATCTAAGATTATTAGAAAAGTTGAGTCATTATTTTAATACAATGTGATACCCACACACTTAATTATATCTTCGTAATTAGTTAATTAGGGATCGTCTGGCATCGTGTTCGTTTTTTTTTTTTTGTTTTATTTTCGTTTTGATTTTGTTACGTTGTCAATTTTTTAAAAACTAAAACTATTTGGATATATAATTTTGTTGTATGTTTTTAAATAAAAAAGTAAAAAAAAAAAGTGAAAAAATATGTAAGTTAATGTTCATCAATATGTTTCTGTGTTTTAAAAATGCTTTGGAAAAACATGAAAACACAAAATTCTTACTTCGACTTTTTTTTTTCAAAATATTGGTTCTATTTACAAAATTTTTGAGAACAGAAACAACATGTTAAACATGTTTTCACTGTTTTGTTTCCAAAAACAGAAAATTGGCAACAGAAAACTAAAAACATAAAACAAAAGCATTGCCAAACAACCCCTAAGTTTCTTTTGCCAAAAATCATAAAATATAAACATAATTAAACCTTAATTTAAAAAAAAAAACAAGAAAATTCCTATAATTATACCCTGATTAAACCTTAAAAATGGACCAACTATCTTAAAACTCTAGTAATAATACAATATACTTATAATAATCAAATTTGAAATATATTGGACTTTTGTGATGCAAGTGTTGGAAAAAGGTAAGAAGAAAGTTCTAAAAAGTGGGATGCCATGATGCCATCAGCATCCAATTGAGACTTTTGTAAGTAATTTGGTTCATTAATCAAATTGGTCAAACCTGCCGACCTATTCCTCTATAATTTGTCCCGCGGCTTCCTAATCAAATTGGTGCATGCAAAGCATATGAAGAAAATGGATAGGCTTTAAACTTTTCCTGGCTGATTGGGTCTCTTTACTCGATCACACTGCCTATGACTGCTCTTTACACTTTTCCTCTGATCACACTGTGAATTTAATGAGCCCCCACTTGCTTGGGTTTGCTTCCTCTCATAATAACAGTACCACTATAGTACTTTTTGCATTAAACTTACCAAAATTATATGGATAATATATATAAACTAGTGTACTATAAAATGGATTTCGACATTGAAGAAATTCTATATTACTGAGATTAATTCAAATATTGTTTAGGTTTGAGAGGAAATGGAATCTCGTCCAACAGATAAGTTGGACCGTATGAGTGGGTTTGTATATTAGAGAAAATGTTAAATGCTTTAAATATGAATTTTTATATACTTATATTTGTCTAATTAATTATAAACTTTTTTGCAAATTATTAGAGAAACATTATGATTATTGCAATTTGCTGATCATGCATGCATGTCCGTTTTGATCTTGCCTAATTGTAAACAGAAAATTGGTTTTCAAAAAGGTGACCTCACCTTATGTCACATACATACTAACAAAAAAGAATCAAGCAAATAATGAAGAAATGTGTGAATAAACAAAAGGGAAAAATCGCCAAAAAGCAATAAATATAAGAGGCCATGCTATGACGAAATCAGCATTGTCATATAAGCAAGTGAGTTATGCTATACATATGGGAAAAATATATATATTCAAAATGTAATGACATAATATAGATAGAATTTTGGAGCTTAATTTTCATACTTCTTCATTCATCCTTACTCTTCAGTCTTCACTAATTAATTAATCCAATTACATCATCAATTAATATGTACTTACTTGATTTTCTTTGAAGTAATACCAAAAATCTTCAACCAAATTCATTTTCATATATATAGGATAATGATGTTTATGTTAAGTCTTCCCATCATTCTCTGTCACTACTCTATTTTTTTTTGGTAAAAAGTCACTACTATATTTGATTTTCTTTCTAAGTAACATATGCAATATATATTTGATATATTTGCCTCCAAATATTGTTTAAGCAATAATTTAAATCCTACTTTACAAGTTTACCCAAACACATGGTCACATCCAAACATTAATCACTACATGAAAGAATCCTTCTAACCCTATCTTGTGTTAAAAATGAAATGTAATTCCAATTCTTTTAAGGTACAAATCTCGCGTTCGTGTATCCTATAATCAGATTTACAATCCATTATTAATTTAAAGTTGAGCATATCAGATTCCAAATTAGAAATCTTTTTAATACTTTTTTTATATATAGAATTCCAAAATTCATGTGAACTTGATCTTATCTCAAAGAAATAATTAATCATAAGTATTAATTATATGTTTGAGAAATTCAACCCCTTGAACCCCAACAATACCCCAAGTGGGGTAGAAGTCAAGCCAAGTAGCCCAAAAAACAAACCCCATATAATAAATTCTTACATCCACATGCATTTCAACATCCCTATATATATATAACTGAAAGACTAGCAAAATTCCCTCAAACCCATCAAACTTGTTTCAGTTTTTCAATTCATCCTAAATATTCTCTCTCAGTTCAAAACCCCACGCTACCCTTCTTAGTATATATATTTGCAAAATCACATCACTATCAAACTGCCTCTTCCTTAGTTTCTGGTAACTAAAGTTAAGGCCATAATAAACTTCCTCCTTCCTTTCTTCTCCTACTGAAACTCAAAAACCCAATCATGGTATTTTTTTTTCTCTTTCGGCTTTTGATTCTTCTGTAATTTTCTAATGATTGATTCCTTTTGATGATTTGGGTTTTTTTTTTTTTTTTCTCTGTTTCTGACTTTTTTTTTCCCTTTAAATGTCTGTAGGAACTTGAAAACGGGGCTGTTGTTTATGAAGAGGTTAGTCTTTAATTCTCTTCTTCTGCAGTTTTTTGTATCGTTTTCTTGTTGATTCTGTTTGTTTATTTTTATTTCAAACTGGGTTTCTGAAATATAATTTTCCAGGAATTCATCTCCAACGATAGAGGAGGACAGCTTTTCACCTGCAAATGGATTCCAAAAGACAAAGAACCAAAAGCTTTAATCTTCATCTGCCATGGTTATGCCATGGAATGTAGCATCACTATGAACAGTGAGTATAAATGAAGAAACAGAGGAATTAATTAATTAATTAAGAAAAGAAATGATTATTTTGATTAATTCTGATTAATTATTTATGTTTGATTAATCCAGGTACTGCAATTAGATTGGTAAAAGCAGGATATGCAGTTTATGGAATAGATTATGAAGGACATGGAAAGTCTTCAGGGTTAAAAGGCTTTATTTCAACTTTTGACAATGTTGTTGATGATTGCTCCAATTATTTCACACAAATATGTGGTAAGAATTCAAGTTTTCTTTCTTTCTTTTGGTAATATTTGAATATATGACAGAAAAGAGTTCAAATACCAAACAAGGATGATGATTGATCATTTAAGAAAATCTAAATATAAATAAAAATGAATATGTTAAAATTTCATGTTCACAATAATTGACTCTTTTTTTTAATTGAATCTTTTCAGAGAAAAAAGAGAACAAAAAGAAGATGAGATATTTGTTAGGGGAATCCATGGGAGGAGCAGTGTTGTTGTTGGTACATAGAAAGAAGCCAGAATACTGGGATGGGGCAGTCTTGGCTGCACCTATGTGTAAGGTAATCTTTCACTTCTTTCCTTTTCTTTTTTTCTTCTTTTTTTCAGACATATATAAAAACCAAATAAATGTGTTCCTTTTTTTTAATGTCTTTCCTTACCAAATCATGACCTTTCCTTAGAGGTTTGTCCTTATTTAACTTCTCCTCAATGTGGGAACCACATTTTGGTACCTTTGCCTTTATGCATTTATGCACATGTCATGCATATTATTAGGATCTAAAACTTCAATACCCTTTTCAAAAGGAGAAAAATTAAATTAAATTTTCTTGTGTTGACCCAAGATTTTGGCAATCATAAGGGGGATAGTTAGTTATCAGATTAGACTTGCAGAAGGTTTTGATTGAAATTGTCCAAGTTTTTGAACAATGGGTTGTTTTTATTTTTCTTGCAAAGTCAACATTCCAAAGTTTAGAAATTTTGAAGAGTTATCTTTGAAAAATCAGTGTCTTAATTTCCCTTGCAAATTGTTAAAACCAGTGTTCATGAAAAATCCTTATCCTGCTTTTTTGACAAATTAAAAGTTGTAGAAGAAGACCTTTGCTCTGTCATGTATTAATGGCTGCTGACTTTGAAGTTAAGCCATATTCCAAAAAATTAATGTCAAATCTTATTGCCTCATATATATAATTATCCCCCTAACAAAATTATTAACATTATAATTATAATGAATTCTTCAGATTTAAGAGTTCTATATTTTTAGTCAAAAATAAGGCTTTTCTGTTCCAGCTTTGAACAGCTGTTATAATGGAATTAATAATCTTGTTTACTTTGATAATTGTATTAATTTTGCTTAAAATTTTGGAAAATTATCAGTTTTGAGGTCCAATTCCAATCCTGATTTGAATAAGACTTCCCCCCCAAAAAAAATGTTATCTTAAGAGAGATTTGTCTGATCAGATCAGATCTTTAGACTGTTTCAAACCCAAGGAATATAAGCAATATTTAATTTATTTTATTAATTCATTTATTTGTTGTTTATTTACAGATTGCAGATGATATGAGGCCACCTCAACTAGTCATAACTATTTTGCAAAAGCTTAACAACTTCATCCCAACCTGGAAAATAATTCCAGGTCAAGATGTAATTGATCTTGCTTTTAAACAGCCTGAGGTTAGAGCACAGGTATATTAATTTCTACTCTTATAAATTAATTTGTATAATGATCTTGTACAGCCGTAATTCTATCAATAACGGCGAAGATTGATCTTAATTCCAGTTATCAGGATTAATTTAAAACCTTGACAATAAACTTGGAATACCAAAAATAAAATATCGAATTTGAAACATTAATTTGTTATTATATACTAGTATTTCTTAATGCCAATAACAAATTTCATTATTGATTTATTATTATTACAGGTTAGGGCAAATAAATATTGCTACAAGGGAAGGCCTCGTTTGAATACGGGCAATCAACTTCTAATCACAAGTTTGGCACTTGAAAAAAGACTTAACGAGGTTTGTTATCATCATTCTTTTTTCTTCCGAAACGATCTTAAGGGTGTGTTTGGGATAGGATATATATTTAGAATTTTACTTTCAAAATGCCCTGTGTAAATAAATATTTTTTTTCCTTAATGATTTACCCAAAAATTAATTCAACCCATTGTTGTTTTGAATTTGTAGGTTTCATTACCATTTCTTGTACTCCATGGAGAAGATGACAAAGTAACAGATAAAGGAGTAAGCAAACTATTGTATGATGTGGCAGAAAGTTCAGACAAGACATTCAAGTTGTATCCTGGGATGTGGCATGGCCTGCTTTATGGAGAAACACCAGAAAACATTGAGATTGTGTTTGGTGATATTATCAATTGGTTAAATAAGAGAACTGAGGCAGGAAATTCAAGGTTGGAAATGGAATTGAAGCATCAACATGATGACCCCTTGCAATCAAAACTACTTTAATAAAAGTATTTGTTTAGTCAACATTTGATTACTTTTGTAAAATTGTAAAGGGGACATATAATTATAAGTTTTGTGCCATAATTTGTTGTCATAGATAGGATTTAAAATGTGTTGAGGATCAAAATCTATCAAGTTATACAATGTCTCTGAATGTGAAAAGTGAAGAAATATTTGTCTCTGTTTCAACTTATTGCAAATTTCCAGTTAATTTAATTAAAATCTCTGTCTTCATTTTGCCCCTTTTATTGGGTTATTTCTCCATATACTTTGGGAAGCTTTCTACTCAGCACTTTTTTCTTTCATGTGTCATATTAAAGTTGTTTAAGAAGTGATCATTTTTTATTGTGAATTTACTTATTAAATTAAATATATAAAAATAAACATACAACTCACCTATATATAAGTCAAGTAGCTAGCAATGCAATTTGGGAAGGCATGATCTAAGCAAAGACAACCAAGAACTTAGAAAAAAAATAAAATAAAATAACAATTCAAGACTTCAAATCTTCCCATTATCTTCTTTGGTTCTTCCTTTTAAATACTACCATATATGCATCATGCACTTTATGACCATATCCTTATATGCAAAAAACTAAATTTATAAAGATTAACAATCTTTTAACCCCTTTGACTAACAAAGGTTAATATTGAAGTTTAGACTCATACACCCATCACCTTTGCCAACTTGTTCTCCTTGGATGTCTTGAGGACTATTTTCTACCCTCACAAGTGGGATCATGGGATCATATGATATCCCTCTAATAGTACATTTCTTACTTTCTTCTAATTCTTCTTATCTAAAGTGTAAGTCAAGATTAAATCTTCTTTAAATCTCTGTACATATAATTCAAAAGATCATTTTGTACTTTTTTTTTCTCCTAATGTCGAAATTAGGTTAATATAACCAACAAATGGTTATTTCAAGTGGTTTGGTACTTGTTCCCCTTAACTAAGGTCTCGGGTTCGAATCTTGTGAATGAAAAAATCATTGTTGAGAGAGTTTTACCTTAATAATGGACCAACTCGACTCGAATAAGGTTAACTTGTAGATATACCAAAAAAAAAATTAGATTAATATAATAAATACAAGAATTAGCATAGATTACCAAAAATTTTCAACAATCAAGTTGGTTGGAATCCTCTGTGGCCATACATTTTACTTTAAAATGGCAGTTTTGCTTGGGTATTTCTTATAAATTTTGTTTTGTTATAACACAATGCACTTTTCCTCCTCTATAATTTCAAGTTGTTTATTCTGTTTTTCTTGCATTAACAACTAACCTTTATTACTTTCACCACTTCCACACCCTCCCAAAAAAAAATTTTCCTACTATAATCTTCATGGCATTGGTATGTTCATCTTTCTTTTATTCATAACAATAATTCTTCTTTTCATTTGATTTTTCCTCTCGAACATAATAGAAATTAATTACAGGTGCCTCCGGATGAAAATGTTAGCTATGATGAGGTGAGCATAACTATAGTTTGTTTATGATTTCACTTGGAGATGAATTAATATTATAGATTAGGAGGCAAATTCATTTTCATGATAATGTTATAATTGGCAGGAATTCATCAAAAATTCTCGAGGATTAAAACTTTTTACCTGTAAATGGATTCCGGCGAAGAAAGACCCGAAAGCTTTGATCTTCATTTGCCATGGTTATGCCATGGAATGCAGCATCACCATGAGCAGTAAGTGTGTATATATATATTTACAAATTCAAAATCCCAAAGGTTAATTAGATAATATCAATTAATCTCGAAAATGGGTTTTTTGGGGACTCAATTAGGTACAGCAATTAGGCTTGTGAAAGAAGGTTTTGCAGTTTATGGCATAGATTATGAAAGCCATGGGAAATCATCTGGATTAGAAGCATATATTCAAAATTTTGATGACATTATCAATGATTGCAGTCATCATTTCACAACTATATGTGGTGAGTTAACTTGAAAATTTTATTTTCCTATACTTACAAATTCATTAATTTGATTTAAATTAAAAAGTTTATAAATTATGATCTTCTTAATTTATTCAGAGAAGGAAGAAAACAAAGGGAAGAAGAGATTTTTGCTAGGGGAGTCCATGGGAGGAGCCGTGGCACTTTTTCTTCACAAAAAAATGCCAGACTTTTGGCACGGCGCCATCTTGGCTGCGCCCATGTGTAAGGTATGTGTGTGTATGTGTGCGTATATCTAATTGTCTGGTTCATATCATCAAATTAAATTACCACCATCTTCGGGATTGTATACTTCAATGTCCTTAGTTTTTGCTCTTTAAAGTAGGAAAACATGTTTGATACGGTCCTCCAAAAATTTTGGATCATGCATCGAAAATGATTTCATTATATTCCATTTTCTTATTGAACTTTGTTACATCTCTCCATTCCTGTTCTACACAATGCTTCCTCCTGACGTGTCCATCACAATACGTTAGGTCACATGTGTATCACTTAGTGGTCCCAATACACCCTTTACAAATTTTAATTTTTCTAACCCTTAAAAAAATTTTAATTTTACAGTGAATTAGTTATATATTTTATTTCTAAAAACCTTATAACAATAAGTTATTAATTATGGGATTTACTCTTAAAATAACAATAAAATTTTAATTTGGGGCTAAACTTAATGAAAGTAGGGGCTAAACTTAATAAAAAAATGAAAAGAAAAAAGAAGGGAGCGGTAAGAGATGGGGCAACTATCATTTTTCTTTCTTATTATGAATTTAGAGGATTATTTGCACACACGAACGATCTTAATATGTATTTTATCACAACTTCATTGTTGCCAATATTCAAATTCTGACAACATAAAGTATAAATTACTCATGTTGTAAGCAAAGATTATATAAACATTTGAAAACATTTATATATGAAATGAATACATGTGCTTGTAGATGTATAATGAATTCTTCTTCTTCTTTTTTTTTTTTTTTTGTGAAAAGATATATAATGAATTCAGTTGACTTATATCACCTAGCTTGACATACGCAAAGTTAGAGAAATGTGGATTGGATTTTTTTTCTTAAACTATAATAAAAGTAATAATTATGATTAGAAGGGAAAAAATTAAACTAAAAAGGGACTCTATCTCTCTTTTTTTTTTTTGCACACTTTGACATAGATATTTTCTTCTTCAATTTTTACGATTATTTATTTATTATTATATTTTTTCAGATTGCAGATGATATAAAGCCATCTCCATTAGTTACTTATGTTCTCAGAGGACTTTGTTGGTTGGCTCCAACTTCTAAAGCAGTAGTAACCAAAGACATTATTGAAGTTGCATTTAAAGAGCCAGAAATAAGAGAAGAGGTAACAATTATAGATTTTCTTTCTTCATTTGATAAATAAATTAAGCTTTTTTTTTTGGTAAACAGGTTAGAAAAAACCCATATTGCTATAAAGGCCCACCAAGATTGAAAACTTCCTATGAGCTTTTGAGAGTTAGCTTGGAGATTGAGAATACTCTAAATGAGGTTTGTAATTACCTTTTTTTTTGGCCAGAGAGGTTTGTAATTACTTACTCCTTGACTTTCCCATTAAATTTAATTGAAAATTAATTCTTTTGATAAATATAAGGCAAACTGCGTCGTTTTATGTTTCAACTCATTCTTTGTTGATTGTGAATAGGTTAAATTTCCATTTTTAGTCCTCCATGGTGAAGAGGATAAAGTGACTGATCCACAGGCTAGCAAAGAGCTTTACAATGCAGCTTCAAGCAAAGATAAGACTCTAAAGTTGTACCCTGGAATGTGGCATGGTATGCTCTATGGAGAACCCTTAGAAAATATCGAAATCGTGTTTTCAGACATTATCGGATGGTTAGATGAGAGGACTTGTATAGGAAGTCCAAGGTCGGAGATACAGAGGAAGCATGAAACTGATAATTTGCTTTTGAACAACAAACTCTAGTTGAAATCATTCTTCAAGTTTGCCAATCAGAATTTGGCTTCAAAAGAATGAATCTCATTCTTGACGGGACTATAAGCAGTAGCAAATTTTGATTTTGTATAGCTTCAATGACAAATTTAGCTTTGAAGTTTCAATTACTAGAAAAGAAGGAATTAAAACATTACCTATCAAAATGTAATCACAAATTAAACACAATTTGTTACACAACACAATCCAATCAACCAAACATCTGGTCCTCTAAAACCTGATAATCTTAGCAATAACTGAACAAAGTTTCATCCGGCAAGATTCGTGTACATCTTACAGATTACTGGACAGGTTTTTCTAGGCAAGCTCAAGAAAAAAAGGAAACCCCAAAACTAGATCTATCACTTACTTGAACTTGCAGGACCTACAAGAACTCCTTGAGCTGTTCCTTCTTTCTTGCTGCTTTCATCCTTTACATCACTATCAGACTTCTTTATCCTGATTTTGTACTTTGCCTCAAAATCTGCAATTTCCTTTTTCTTCTTCTCCAACGCTTCGTTAAGTCGAGCAATTACCTCTTCAAGCCCTTCTTTGTTCCGCTGTACAGCTGGCAGAATCTCTTTAATGGTTCTTTCAACCAGAACACCTCCAATCATCCGGTAACACCGTCTTGATTGATCCAGTGGCTGAATGGCATTTATAACTAGTGAATGCTCACTTACTTCCATCTCCAACTCGGTGATCTTTGAGTAAATTTGATTTAGTTCAGATCTCATAGCTCCATACATATTTGCAACCATTTGCTCATTTACAGGTTCCTTACCCTCAGATTTGCTGGCCATTATTCTCTGCAAATAAACAGGGAAAATGCTATTAGTACTGGTGGGGGGAAAAGAAGAAGAAGAAGAAGAAAGAAAAGAAACCATGAGGCAATCTGCGAAAGAACAAACACAACAAATTCTTGAAAAAGCAATAATCTTCAATGCTAAACTTTTAAAGGCACAGTATCACAGTGCAAAAAGGACAATATGTAGTTTGGTATGCTGAGGGCACCTTCCCACTACACTAAAGGCCCAATTCCCCAAAAAGGGAACTAAGCAATAAAGGCACAACCCCAATGCCAAAGTAAGAATATTCGAATAACCAACATAATTAATAATACTAGTAGTAATCTTTGAAAGCATAAATCACGAAAATTTGCTTCTAGATGAACTAAAATGGTAGAAAATCCATTTCAAAACATGACCAAAGTCCCCGAACAAAGCTTTTTTTCCAGAGGACCTTAATTGAGGAAAAAGTTATAAGAAAAAAAAATTCATGTGCAGCTGACAAACTGCTCTCTACACAAGCAAACTATTTGCACATTATCTGAAAACAAACTAGAAAACTCATCTTAACTACTAAAAAGGAAATTTTCTTCAAAAAAGGCCTTAGGCGGGCAGTGATAAGGGCAGAAAAACTCAAAATCAACACATTTATATGGAGAGAAAAGCTGTCTCATAATAGCACCAAACCAATTCAATGGGTAGGTAAAAGCATGGATTCAGATGCCACTTAGGTTAGGGATTCCGAAAGAGATCCTAAGTTTGAGCCGTAATACTATACAAATACTTTGACAAAGTCAGTGTTTTTTCAATATTTAGGATAGGAAATGAAACTTAGTTTGTCAGAGGCTAGAACATAATCAATAAACCCTAAATTTTATGTTGAGAAAGAAAAAAAGATTATGAAATCAATTAATATACATGATCAAGCTGATATAGAAAGTATCAAATCAAACTAAAAACTGATAATTTTCATTCATTCAAAAATTAAATCAACGAGACATCGATCATAAGTTTAAATGATTAAAAACAACTCATTAAACAGCGAGTTACAGTAAGTTTTTTACAGTTAAAAAGAGATTCAAAAAATATCCATTAAAGAAACGAAAAGAGAGATAAGGAGAAGCTGACCTGATTTCGAGTGACGCGAGGTAGCAAATCGGAGGAAGAAGAGAAGTAGACAGGAAATGCCGGTTCAGTTGAGCTGAGAGGAAGAGTAAAGTCGGCTGCTGGAAATTTTGGGAATTTGAAAGAGAGAAAAAAGAAAATTAGAAATATAGCTTGGGTTGGGTTGGGTTGGGTTGGGTCTTAAATAATGAGTTCTTTTTCAGGCCCAGATCTGAAGGATATTTAGGCTTTAGCCCGGCCCTTGTAAACTTTCCTCACAATCCTTTTTTTTTTAAAGAAAAAAACTGTAATTTTCATTTATATAAATGAATCCTATTAGTATAATTTTTTTGATACAATAATCCTATTATAATTTGGATTTGGACAACTATGAGTCTATGACTATACATGGAGTAATATATAAGACACAGGACACTCACTACGTGAGTATATATGAAAATAAAAGGGTGAATTATGTTTAGGTGTAATGGTAGCTTAAAATTGCCCCCAAAGTGTAATGAACAATCATTTGTCTAGGTTTAGTGTAAGCTTAAAAATATTTCCCTCTAGGTGTAATCAATTTTATTTATTTTACCTATTTTACCCTTTTTGAAAATTTAAGAAAAATAAGGAAAATCAAAATAAAAAATTAGGTAAATTTTGGATCAAAAGAAAAAAAAAAACTCATCGTCGTAAGTATCTATCTTGCAATCAATTATTACAAAAGAAAATTGCAGAAACGAAAACCCAGGGAGCATAGGAAAACAGTGAATTTCAGTAGCGTATTGTTTGTTTCAACTGATAAAGCTCTGTTCATGGCCTCGTTTGAGGGTCAAGTGGCATCTGAGAGGTTTTTGCCTTTCGGGTTGAAAATTGAAATTTCTTACAGTTTCCCAAGTCGAAAAGTAAAGTTACAGAGAATTTTTCAAAAAAAAAAAGTTACAGAGAATTGCCATAGGCCCAAGAATTGAAATTTCTTCTAATCCATTTCCCTTCTATAAAGCCACTTCTCAAATCCTGAATTATGACGATGAGGGGTTTTCTTTTACTTTTTTTTATCCAAAATTTATATACTTTTTTATTTTGATTTTTATTATTGTTCTTCAATTTTTAAAAAGGGTAAAATAGGTAAAAATAAATAAAATTGATTACATTTATAGGGAAATATTTTTAAACTTACACCAGACCTAGACAAATATAGTTCATTACACTTATGGGGCAATTTTAAGTTGTCATTACACCTAATGGTAATTCCCCCAAAATAAAATAATTAAAATGTAGTTTGTGACAGTTTTTTCTAAAATTGGTAGTTTTTTTAAATAGGTATTTTTTTTAAATGATATAAATAAAATATAATTATTATATTTATCCTCCAATGGGTAGTTTTATTTAAAATGGCTAGTTTTTATTTTGTTTTCAATTTTTTTAAAATTGAGTTTGTCACCGTGTCAACTCGTGACACAAACTCAGGACTTCACATTATAATTAGTATAGATAAATAAATTTGTTACGTCCATCGAAAAACGAAAATCAATCTTCTTCTTGTTCAGTTTTTCTTTTTCCCTTGCTAACTAACTTGAGAGTTGATAAAAACTTAATACTATGTTTGGATTGGGGTGGGGAGAGGGGAAGGAAAGGAAATTGGAGGAAAAAGACATCTCTTCCCTTGTTTGGATTAGGATTTTTAATCCTAGGAGGGAAAGGGAAGGATGCTTTCCTCCCAAATTGGGGGGGTCTTGAGGGGAAAAGAAACTCATTTTAATTTTTTATTTATTAAATATTTAAAATATCCCTTTAGTTTTTAACAAATATATAAAAAATCAATTATACACATGCTTAGTCTTCTACATGATTTCAAACATCCAAATTTCTTTCCACCCACCGCCTCTCTCATCTCTCATCCTGGCATACTTTTTAATGGAGAAAATTTTTCTTTTTATTTTTTACTACAAGCTTGAGGTTTTTCAAATATTAAATTTATGATATATTAAAATCATTTCCATTCCTTTCCATTGTTTACCATTGTTTAACTAAACAATTGGTATGGTGATTCCTTTCCTTTCCTCTCCCTAACTAATTTTTAACAATTCAAACAAGAAAATCTATATCCTTTCTTTTCCTTTAAAAAACTTCCCTTCCCTTCCCTTCCATTTCCTTTCCTTTCCTTTAATGATTCGAATCCAAACACAGTGTAAGTAAACCCAGGCTAACAGAAAAGTTTCTCTGGTTTTCTAGAAATTTCTTCCTCTAATAATAATGGAGTCATCGTCTTCATCTAGAAAATCGAAATTCATAAAGAGGGTGATTTCGCCGGCGATAATAAGGCGAAAGTGTCCCATATGTTTGAGGGATCTGAAGCCTCGCGTAGCTGCAGCTACAGTTTTATCAGATTGTTTCCACAGTTACTGCTTGGATTGCATTAGGAAGTGGAGCGATTTGAAGAGAGAATGCCATGTCTGCAGATCTACCTTCCATTCATGATTGTACAAAATCAACCTCTCATCTGGGAAATTTCTCAAACACCAATTAACACCTCTCGTCGTCGCTGAGGACGAACCGAGACTTGAGTCTGAGTCTAGCTACACTGATCATGATCGTGAAAGTGCAATTTGACCGGAATGGGAAATTTGGCATGAACTCAGATGCTTTACAGAGAGTCCTTTCGAAATCCCTTTGTAGTTGAGTATAGGCACTTGGATTAGCTAATGCAAAATTAATGTTATCTCTAGCTTTGTACTTAATAGCTAACTAATGCAATTTGTGAGCATTTTAAATGAAATGAAATCAATCTCTTCTCTATCCATTGATTAACATACAAATTCACAAACACACAACTGCTTAATTACTAACAACAGTATTCTGCATTTCAAATGATCAAAGTATCTATCTTTCTAAAAGTATTTTGCATCAATCTCACAGTTAACAAGGTTAGATGGCAAACAAACATTTAATTCTCTTCCATCAAAGTTCAAGATTAGTCCAACAATCAGATTGTGATCAGGAAGTTTTGTGAGACTATTAAACCTGCCTAATAAGCTCAAATGTTTGTATTTTGCCATATATTGATTAATTTCATCATATTAGTTTCAATTGTTGATCTTATAGAAGAGTTGACAAGCATAATCTCTATACCAAAGTTTCAAGGGATTCTTTGAAAAGTGAAAACTCCCCAGTTTAGACAAAGCCAAAATTGGCAAAGACTGACTTGTTTCCGGAAAATCATTACAAAAGAAAGTGTTGATGCCAAATAATATCGAGGATCAACATCGAGTTCCGAGCGGCCTCCAAGAGATTAAACCGTTATAAAGAGGTCCCCCGTGGTGTTTGAGGGGGGACCTCCTCCGACGGTCAAGTCAGTGAGGTCCACTTTCAGTGTGTTGTGAGTGTTTGTGTGGAGGGTGATCTCACATGATAGAGCATAATTGAGCTTAGCGTAGAGCATATTAGAGAATAATAGAACTTAAGGAGTAAATGGCCATACCTTGGCTATTTATATACCTTAAAGATTAGGGTTTTGCTAGTGGGTTTAGGCCCAAAATTAAGTAAGATCAACAATTGCCCCCCCCAGTCGCGAGAGCGATCATAATGTGATCGAACGAGCGACTTGCCTTTTTAAGTGTTTTGAGTGTCTGGCGACGTTCGTCATGTTCGTTTATACTCAACCGCGGAGTCCATGTAGTTTATACTCAATTGTGGAGTTATTGCCGATAGTTAAAAATGTTGATCGGTCTCTCTGCCTGACTGGGGGTTTCTTCATCGTTGATGATGTTCGTCGGTCTTAACGGCCCATCGTGGGTCTTACGGTCGTGAATGATCCAAAGGAAGCTCCCATGCATTGAATAAGTAAATATATTATTAGTAAATGAGAGAAAGGTATGCATTAAGCATGTATTATCGAGTAAGCATGTTCAAATGAAGATCCTAACGTTCGTCGTTCTTGTGGCAAAGTCCAAGACGATCGTGTTTCGATGGTAATGTCCAGGGCGTTCGTGTTCATTTGGCAATGTCCAGGACGAAGCCGCTCATTTACCATGGTCCATGACGATCTTCATTCTAGTACCAAGGTCCAGGACGAACGTAGCTAATGCTAACAGTTTAATTTATGCATATACATAATAGTAAATATGACATTTTAATGTTGCACAATAATCGAGAAAGAATTGACCGAATCTGACCTCAAAATCGAAATTCAGAAACCTTAGGAACCGATTTGGGTTTGCAGTGAATCGGTCTAGTTCAAGCCGAACCAGGAGTTTAAAGTTTCTGGTTTGACCCGATTTGGTCAATGGTTTGACGGTCCGGAAAAGTCAACATGCTGACTAGGATGACACGTGTCACCATCTGGTTGGCTAAGCTTGCTGACTGTGTGCCACGTTGTGCAATCTGGTTGGACGTATTGGCTGACAAGGCACGCTGACTAGGCAAGATGATGTCAGAAACTGATGACGTGGACGAATAAGGTTTCGCCACGTCATCCACAATTGACCGAAAATCTAAGTGGCGCGTGAGATTTGTGGAATCAGAGGGCTGGCTTGCGGAGGCGCGTGGGAGCGCATGGCGGCTCCGTTGGCCACCAAATTTTGCTGGCTGCCTCGACTCAGTGTCCTTTGTCCTCCGGTGGTGGCGGTGCAGTGAGACGACGACCGGATCTTGGCGGATCTGAGCCGACAGCTGTAGGTTGAGAAAGAAAGAGGCGGCGGCGCGTGAGGCGGATTCCGGCGGCGATTTGACACGAAATTTTCACAGATGACTCGTCGCGTCGAGCGGAATCTGATGGTGGTGGTGGTTCACCAAACAGACGACCGGATGCCGATGAGATCTCTTACAGTCACTCGTCGGAGCTAAAAATTAACCGGAAAAAGTAAAACTTTTTGCTCGTTTCCCACATACGGCGTCATTGTTGATGCCAAATAATAGCAAGGATCAACATCGAGCTCTGAGCGGCCTACAAGATAGTAAACCGTTAGAAAGAGATCCCTCGTGGTGTTTGAAGGGGGATCTCCTCCGACGGTAAAGTTAGTAAGGTCCATTTTCAGTGTGTTGTAAAGGGTGATCTCACATAATAGAGCATAATTGGGCTTAGAGAGCATATCTATACTATATATAAAAGTACGAGTTTTGTAAAACTTTTGAATCGACTATTATATCCTTATTTTTCTAATTGAATCGACCATTATACCCTTATTTTTCAAACATATTTCTTAAATGTCATTGCTTAACTATTATAGTTTTATTCTACTAAAAACTCTATTTTTATTCAATTAAACTTTATTTTTACCATTTTACTATTTTTTTTTTCAAAATATACAGTTTTATTCTACTAAAAACTCTATTTTCATTTAATTAAATTCAATATTTTATAATTATTTTATTTTTACCATTTTAATTTAAAAAGTTATTATAACAAGATGACAAGTATCAAGAGGTATTTAAAAATTAAAGATGAGCAAGTGGCTGTCACCATTTTACAGTTATTCTACTAAAAACTCTATTTTTATTCGATTAAATTGAATATTTTTAATAAATATTTTATTTTTACCATTTTACTTTTAAAATATTGGAGATTTTTTTGTAGTTATGAATCAATTTCAATTATTATATAAACTAATAAAAGTATTATTATCAAGTTTAAAAATTAAAATAAGTTGGCTAATCATCAACTATTCAAATTTCTTAACAAATTAAGTTAAGAATTTATTTAAAATCTAATTATTGTGATTGACTTTGTTTTTCTATTTTTGTAGTGTGTATTGGTAGCTTAAATCTGGTTCTAAGTCAAATGAGTCAAGTAATTTTCTTGAATCATTCGGGTTTCGGCTCATCTAGGTTCAGGTCTACTAGGTCTTGGGTCAGGCGGATTCGAGTTTTACCTCAGGTCATTCAGGTTTTAGATTTTTCGGGTCTAGATTCAGGTCAATTGGATCAGCCTTGAATTTTTTAACTATTGGTAAAGTTTAGCAAACTGCATATACAGGTTTGTCGTGTCTGAATAGGACGGGTTTGGGTCGTTTACTTTTTTTGGTCAAATCGGGTTATGTCGGATTGGACGAGTTATCGGATTCGGATTACATTTTGACAGCTCTACATATATAATAATTAATTTCAATTATTATTTTAATTTTCATTTAATTTAAACACGAGTATCACGTGCAATGCACGTGGAAGTGGAGACTAGTTAGAGAATAATAGAATTTATGGAGTAAATAGTTTGACTATTTATATACCTTAGATATTAGGATTTTGCTAGTGGACTTAGCCCAAAATTAAACATGATCAACAGACAGAATTTCTAATATAATAGTTGCTTTTAAACTCTATTGTACGGTTCAATGAAGATAAAGAGCTGCCAGAGGTATGTTACTTAGCATCAATGAGAGAATATAATTAGATGCTGATAGAGGTCAAGATGAACTGAAATATTCATGTTTTGAGATAAAAAATCAACGGTAAACTACAATCCTAATCCTATTATAATTTGGACAAGTAGTAACTAGTATGACTATATAAATAAATTAACGGTAAACTACAATCCTAATCCTATTAATTATGAGTTGTTTTTAAGTCCGACCCTTGTAAACTTTTGTCACAATCCTAATCCTATTATAACAGTACTATGACTATATAAAAAATATAAATATAAATAAATTACATCCATCGAAAACGGAAATCGTACTCTCCTCGTTATTTGCCATTAATCTTTCTTCTTGTTGATCGTTCTTGATCCAAATCGCAAATCAGAAAACCCTCATCGATCCCATAATATCGAAATCAGTCACGATGAAGCAGGAAGATGGATCAAACGACCAAACCGGGTCGGAATCGAACCCATGTCCAATTTGCCTGGGACCCATGGCTGAGGAATCCTACCTTGATACATGTCTCCATAAGTTTTGTTACAATTGTATCGTAAGTTGGGATAAAGCACTTTATGAGAAGCGGTCTAATTCTGATTCCTCTCTATCAGAATCAACATCATGTCCCCTGTGCAGGAAAGAAAGCTTTTCAGTAATCACAGGAACTTACCGAACATATTTTCAACGGCGGCATAGGTTTACCTTTTCAACGTACGCCTACCGGTTACGATGCTATAACAGGGAACCAGGTATCTTAAATGACATAATTGATGTAGTGAGGTTTTGGGAATCTGGCGAGTATCTTAAGTCAAATAGCAGGTGGCTCGACTGTTGGTTGAAGAGGGAACTTCTAACTTTGATGTACATGAACTCTGTAGGCATTTCCCTGAGTGGCAAATTAGTAGACCATTTTGTGCGTTACATACATTTTGTTATTTATTCATTCTTCAGATGGAAAATAATATTCGGTCCAAAGAAATTATCTGCTCATGAAGCGATTCAAGTTCAACAAGAATTCAAGATTGCTGTCTCTGATGCAGCAAAGCGATACCTAGGAGAAAGAACAGATCGATTCGTGGATGAACTGGAGTTATTTCTTGCCTCTGGGTTCGACATTGAAGCCTATGATCAAGTTTACATGCAACGCTTAGGTTTAGGTGGAGCAAGTGATGGCAGCACTAGGCCTATTAGGTTTTTATGAAAAAGTGAGGCTTGGTTTGTGTTTCTGGGTTATGTTCTTATTTGTTCTTAAAGGATCAATGAAGTTGTTTGATTCAATAAGGGAGAGGGACAAAAGTTGAAATATGTTTAGTGAGGGAAAATAGGTTTTTATTTTTTTTTTCAATATTCACTGTGTGGGGACCCACTGCCATGTGGATAATCTACGTGGATAATTTTAACGGTTTTAGTCATGTGACTAAATGGATTGTATTAAAGGAGCTAATATGTCCCCTTTTTTTTTTTAAGTTTTGAGATTTATTTGTAGAAAAAAAGGTCAATTTGTTCCAAATGAAATAGTTAGGGGGCAATTTGGGTATTAAGTCGTAAAAAAATACTATCCAGATTCAAACTTCAAACAATGATAATTTAAGTATTTCATCTAATTTGAGTATCCAACCCTGAAATTTATAAGGACTACTACTTTGTACTCTCATTCATTTTTTATTTTGATAAAAACACTTCATTTTTTATTTTGATAAAAACACATCAAAAGTTTTTTTTTTTTTCATGTTTACACCCTCTATTACAGTAAAATTAATGGCGTCGTTACGAAGTCATACGTCCACCTAATAAACTCAAATGTTTGTATTTGATTTATCAAAATGTTATTAAACCTAACTAATAAGCTCAAATGTTTGTATTTTGCCATATATTGATCAATTTCATCATATTAGTTTCAATTGGTGATCTGATACAAGAGTTTACAAGCTTTCAAAGCTTTTTTAGAAAAGTGAAAACTCCCCAATTTAGATAGAGCAAAATTGACAAAGACTGACATGTTTCTGGAAAATCATTACAAAAGACAGAATTTCACTCTATGTTACTTAGCATCAATAAGAGAATATATTTAGATGCTGATAGAGGTCAAGATGAACTGAAGATGAATATTCATGATTTTAAATAAATTAACAGTAAAGTACAATCCTAATCCTATTATAAATATATATATTTATATATATAGTATAAATAAATTAACGGTAAACTACAATCCTAATCCTATTATGAGTTTGGATAGTACTATGACTATATATATAAATATAAATATAAATAAATTACATCAATCGAAAACGAAAACCCTACTCTCCTCTTCAATTAATTACCATTATTAATCCTTCTTCTTGTTGATCGTTCTTGATCCAAATCTTCTTCTTGTTCAGTTTTTTCCTTCTTCTTCCTCGAATCAAAAGGTGACCAGATTTATGCTCATAGTTTTTCTTTGTTAAGGCCTGCAAATTTGTGTGTAGTGAGCAAATAAATAATAATAATAAAAAAAACCTCATCGATCGAGAGAGAGATCATATCGAAATCACGATGAAGCTGCAGCTGGAAGATGGATCAAACCAAACCGGGTCCTGCTCTGGAAAGAAAGAATCGAACCCGAACCCGAACCCATGTCCAATTTGCCTAGGACCCATGGTTCAGGAATCCTCCCTTGGTACATGTTTCCATAAGTTTTGTTACAATTGTATTACACGTTGGGGTCAAGTGGTTTCTAATAAATCCTCTGTATCATGTCCCCTGTGCAGGAAAGACAGCTCTTCAGTAATCACCGGATTTAACGGAACATGTTCGCAACCCCATTACATAAATGATTGGTTGTTTACCTTATCAAAGGCTCACAAGTACAGATTACAATGCTATTACAGTAAACCAGGTATCTTAAATGACATGATTAATTTAGTGCGGTTTTGGAAATCTGGCATTTATCTTAATTCAAACACATGGCTCCAACTCCACAGTTGGTTGAAGAGGGAACTTCAAGCTTTGATGCACAAGAAAAAAGTACACTTTGTTCTGCATCGCATACATGGTGCCATTGATTCATTCTTGACGATAAGAAGAAGAAGTAGAAGAAGAGGAAGAAGAATGGGTCCAAAGAAATCATCTGCGGACTTTAAGATTGCTGTCTCTAATGCAACAAAGCGATTCCTAGGAGCAAGAACAGAACGATTTGTTAATGAACTGGAGTTATTTTTTGCCTCTGGCTTAAACATTGAAGCCTATGATCAAGTTTACATGCAACGCTTAGGAATATAAGTCTGATTATGATGATGAAGATGTATGAAATTTTCACTTCAAATATTTGAGCAATTAGAACTTCCAAACATAAACATAGAACACAAAAAGTACCTTTGTTTTACATTTTCTACCCCAAATACCCAAGACTGAATTAACCAACCAAAATGTTATCTGGAACTTTGTTAATAGCTACTAATAATGCCACACCCCTAGGTAAGATAAGAGTGGGATACAATATGAGAGCATGAAATGAAATCAATCTCTATCTATTGATTAACATACAAATTCACAAAGACAGAACTGGTTAATTACAAACAACAGTAAATGTGATCTCTATGGCCACTGATACTAACTATGGCCTCTCATACAACTAATTCGTCTCAAGTCTAACTATCCAACATTCCCCCTTGCTTGCGATTTGACCATGGTGTCAAATTTATCCTCATCCGCGCTTTTCCTTAACCACAATTGGCAACTGGCAATCCAGGCTGACAAATCCATGTAAAAGACCTATACACAAAGCAGAAACTACTCTTCAGTGAAGATCAATGCCAATGTCAGTTACTAATCAGAATTAACACAAGATGACACAAATGCCTGTAGCAAAAGACATAAAACGTGCATTATGCAAGGGAATAAATGAAGAAGGGGGGTCTAGCTATAAGAAAAATGTTCAACAGTAAGAAAATACTGAAGGTTCAAGCAACGATAATCTAAGCATTTCATCTGATTTGAGTATTCGAAAGTTTTAGGATAATAACATAATTCCATACATGTAAATGAATAGAAATACAAATGCCAATCAAGGAAAAGCCACCTTAATCTTGATGATATCATCTCAAATTATCTTGTTTCGGGCTTCTTCCAGTTTCTTCAGTATCTCCCCAGGAGTCCGATCCAACTCATCTGCAATTTTCCTTTGCAAGTCTAACGGCAGGGTAGGAAACTGCTCACACAAGTCCCCATCGATCACATCCTGCAAATCACATCATTTCAAATTTTCAGAATCAGAAGCAATATGATAAACTAGGGCCAATAACCCTTAAGATGAGTCAATTGAATATATGGCCAGCAATGGTTCAATGGTCATTATTCTCACCAAAAAAATCAACTTTCTCAACATCATTTTCAGACAAATCAATTAGTTGCTTTGACAACATAAGAAAGCAATGGACAATGTACTAACATAAAGTAGAGGGAAGCAAAGCAAGAAGTTTACCTTCACAGGGAAATAAGCAGATCTATACGCCATATGATCTCGTCCACACAAGGGAGGGTGTTCTTGTCTCATATGCATCTCTAGGTGAGAAAAGAAGTCAACATCATCGCGTGAAGTGAATGGAAGCAATGCCCCCAAGCTTCCCATCACTGTTCCATAAAGAAGACACTCTCCACCACCTGGTATCAAAGATGCCTTTTGCAAGGAAGTTACCACATCTCCAACATGAAACTGAACTATCTCCTCTACCTTGTTAGGAGCTCCATTGAGCCTCCCTTGCTCCCACTTTATCTTTCCACCAGTTGGGTCTTCTTCGATCTCATCTGATACATCCTGGGGTAGCCGCACAAAATAGACATTCCCAAACTTGTCGGCGCCAGCCATGGTGTCAAAATCTATATGGTAAGATGCAGTAAGCCATCTTGGAACAACATCGTCGGCAAATATATACAGTTGATTTTCATCCCTCCTGTACTTGCAAAAATGGAATGACTGCAATAAAGGACCAAATTTATTATCAATCTGAGAATTATCGAAAAGGAAAGCAAAATAGAGAAACATTTAAATCAATGTGGACTATAATTCAAGCACAGAGAGAATGTTAAATCACAACTTACAAGCTTTTCTTGCTTTCAGTCATAGTTTTAAAAGGAATTTTTGCATCAAGTTTACAAAAACCATATACAGTCAAGCATCATTGGACATGCATATAAGGAGTATAATAAATTTTCAAGCAAAAGGAATTATATCCATGACAATCCAGAAAATTTCAGAAAACATACCTCTTGTATGTCCCCAACATATATTCGATCACGATAAGTGTGAATGGTGACAATAGTGTTAGGGAAAAGCTTATTCTCACATTTCCGAAGCAGTCTCTTTTTCCCCAAGTCATACAATCGGAGCACAGGTCCTATCCCAGCAAGTAATCTTCCCTGAAACTGGCATAAAGCAAGAGGAACACCTTCCACTTGTGTCTTGTGAAGAAGCTCAAGCGATTTGCCATCTTCCAGAAACCTATAAATATGAATAAAACCTGCAGCTAGACTTCTTTTGGGCCAAAACTTCAGACCCTTGGCGGTGCCAACAGCCAAAAGAGTCCCATACTCTTTATCATGGAAGTTCACAGTGCACACACTAAAAGCAGCTTCATTGTCCTGAAGCTCCAAAAGACAGGTTGTGGTAGCTGTCCTTGGATCAAGAACTCTAATGCAAGAAACCCACTTGTCTGACTCGACCTTCGGATAACCATACTGCTCATCAGAGCGAGGATCATCTTTGTCCTCATCATCACCATTTTCCATCTGATCCACATTACCATTACCATTTTCCCCCATCCCAGCAGCCTCAAAGCACTCCTTCCTTGCAGCTTCACGCTCTTCAGCAGTATATGATCCTTGGTCACTCTCAATAATAACCAACAATTTTCGCTTGGGTTGCAGAACAAATTTCCTAGGAGTATACCTCAAGGGAATGGCAGTCTCATTGAAGGTTTCCCCAAGACGCTCAATGGTGAAAACCCTCAATGCATCCCCAGCAACAGCAACAACACCTTCAGCACACTGATCTGATGAGAACGAGGCAGCAAATTCAAGTGTCTCATAAGAAAGGGGTGTTAGCAGAAAATGTCCTTGGTGAATATAACCAAGCCATGGTCGACTGGACAAGCAAAGCATTGCAGGTCGGCCCCTCACTTTAACAGAAAACAACTTTGGGGCTCTCAGCCCAAGGAATCGTGAACGGGAATCAGAAAGCTGTCCCGTAACCATGTCCACAACTGTTCGGAATAGGACTCCATTCTGCAGACCAGCATTAAGGAAAAGGCTGGCAGGGTGATCGGCACCATCCTCTCCACCCACAGATGCCTTAACTTCAAGGAAAAGGAGAGACTCAGGAGGTGAAGACACACTCTGCACACTCAGAACTTGCATGCAATCATCAGGATCCAGCGACAATATACGAATTGTATTATCATATGAACCGACTGCAAGAAAACGGGACCTCTGTCTTCCTTCAGGAACAGGGGCAATG
Source organism: Corchorus olitorius (assembly GCA_001974825.2). Classification (NCBI taxonomy): domain Eukaryota; kingdom Viridiplantae; phylum Streptophyta; class Magnoliopsida; order Malvales; family Malvaceae; genus Corchorus; species Corchorus olitorius. The sequence goes on from AWUE01014601.1 coordinate 25,597, forward strand.
TCTAGACAAGCCACATCACCAGACATTTCATGCTTCTCCACTTCCATCAGTTGCCCAGTCATATCGACCTCAAAATATATAAGCTCCCCTCCACTCAATGCAATAACCACTTGAAGGCCATTTGAGCCAACCTTAACAATTGTCCTTTTCCCAGGAGTTCTCCACTCGTTGATTCGTCCGTCTTCCCTAATATGCCTGATACCATTTGGGTGAACTTGCATTAGCGAATCATCACCAATCAAGGAAACAGCAAGAGACGGAGTAGTATCAAGAAACCCACTATCACTCACTTCTTCAACTGTTTCACCAATAGAAAGAACAAGAGTTGCATTGGCAAATGACACAACAATGTATGCATCAAAGGCATCATTAACATTCTTTTTCACTGTCCAAACAGCACTAGGGACACCAGGTAGCTGTGAGACAGCCATTTCACTGATGGCCAACCCGGGCCTAAGTATCCTCAAAGAAGAACGAGGACCACGTCCACATAATGAAAATATCTGAGGTGTTTCTTCCTCAAAAAGATTAGCAATTTTCATGTCCATTATTGGCATCAAGCTTTCAGCTTGGTCAATCCTAACTAGATTCTTAAGCCCTCTAGGCTGGAAAAACACTGGCTGGAAACCTTCTTCTGTTTCCATCAATGTAGAAGATGAAGACTCAACATCAGGCTCATCCCCAATAGCCTGAAACTGATACAAACCATGATTCCCAAACTCAGAAGCTGCAAACAGAAAACCAGTTTTCAACACACACATTGAAGCTGTAACTGGAATCGTATCAAAATACTTAATCTTCAGCTCTGTAACACCCTCATCTCCGTGCACCAAAGTAACCTTAAAAATATCACCATACTCTGTTTGCAAAAGGAAGAAAAACATTGACTTCTGCTTATGTGTAGCAGCTGAAACAATCAACACCCCACGTTCCGCTGGCAAATCAGCTCTTCTAGGAATCACTGCCCTAATGTCTGGATGCCCCTGATTCTTATAAATAACAAAATTTTCTGCACAAACTAAAACCCCACTCGGCCCATCACCACCACCAGGCACTGTGACCAACATATTCGCCCCATTGTCAACCTGTTCTGACCACTTCCTGGACACATGGTTAAGCCCTAAATCAAGTTCATAAAACGTCAAATGCTTCTGTGCCTCATTAGCAGCCTGCCCTGAGGAATCCTGATCGGCCTCTGAGTAGTCCAACTCAATAGCAGCAAAAATAGGGTTATCAAAACCACAATCAACACCACAAATCGAGTAAACTATCGTATGCGACTTATGAGCCTCTAAAGGCGAGGATATAGTTAACCTAGCAGCTGTATCCCTATTGAGAACATAAACTAACTTCTGCTTCTCACACGCTCCAATCATCACAGCTCTTCCTTTAGGGTCTATAGCTAGATATTGACCTGGGACAATCCGGCGACACCCAGATTTTCCAAAAGTTTCTTGGTGAACTTTATCAAACACATTCTTCTCTTTATTGTATTCGAGAATAACAATCCGACCCGAATCAGACCCGACAACTATGTAATCTTTTTGTGCTCCAGTTAAACGAAACTGAGCTAAGGAACGAATGGCACCGAATATCTCAACGGAGTGAAGAGTTTGGAGCTTACCGAGATCGTCGGGTCGGAGGAGGGAAAGGATCTTGCCACGGGCGACGACGATTTCTTGAACTTTGCTGCCGGAGAAGTTGCCATTTATGGCGGCAACGATGCCGGTGGCTTGCTGGAGAGTTAGGTTGTAGAGATACATAGTCAGGTAGAATTAGGGTTTTGGGTTTTTCTCTCCTTTAGAAGAGGTTCATTCGAAAGCTTGAAACAGTGAACTGGGAAATGAAAGACGGTAGATTTTCAATTTTTAATTTTTTTTTTCCTCTTTTATTGAAACAGAAATAAAAGTCGGTAAAGTTCAAATTAGTAAAGTGAAACCCTAGCCAGATTTGGATTGGACTTTTTGGGCTTGAGTTTTGGCTCATTTTGGGCTTTATATTTTAATCCTTTGAATTACTTTTTTGTATATATATTGTTGCTTGAATTAATTAAATTTTAATGAAATTTACTTTAATTAATGATTTGTTAAATTCCACTAAAAATAATTTTAATAATTTTAATACTAATAAAAAATCAGTATAAAATATTCAGAAAAAATAGTATATAAAATAGTTTAACAATTACAAAAATTCGATATTGACACATGTTAGGTCGAGTGGAAGGAACTTAATATCCCTTAAACAAGATTTTTAGTTCAAATTAAAGAATTTCTCCTCTTTTGGGGTCTAATGCCTACTACTTCTTCTAAATTTTTAAGTTGAACATATTAAGATGTCAATAACTTTGAATAGTATGGATTGATAATCTTAATGTGCCAAATGATTCTATTTTCACAAAGAGATGAAATAAATGAAAAAAAAAAATAATTTGTTCCTAATAGCTTAAGTCCAATGGTGGAATGGAACAAGAAAATCCTTATAAAGCTACTAACTATACCACCAAATACCATACTAACCACTCCAACTTGAGCAAAAACTAAAGTAATTCCAACCTCTCCCTTGTGGTTTATAAATAAATGAAACAAAATTATTGGTTACTTTGAACAAGAGCTAGCATTTTTCATTATTCTAAAAATGGCCAAGGTTTCCTTCTTGTTAACCATAATTTTGTTGCTTTTCTTCTTCATGGCCATCATCAACAAATCATCCTCAGCTAGAACTCTTGGCAAACCAACTTCAACCCATCATCATAATAATCACAAGTATCACAAATTTTCATTCCTTATGCAAGATGTGCTTAATGTCACTCAACCTGCAGCAACTACTAAAGTTACTAGTCAGCTGCCATTTTCAAAGCCTCTAGGCTATTTTCCTCCTAGTAAAGGCATCCCAATTCCTGAATCCGATAACCCTAGGAATCCAACCACCGGAATTTCATCTCAAACACTTGATGTTTCCACCATTGGGTTGTATTTTCCGGCTAGAGCTACCCTAGAGGAACTCGAACTCGGGGCAGTGGTGACAATTGATGAGAACTTGTTTGATGGTACAGTTAATAAATCACCAGTTGGTAAAGCACAAGGCTTATATGTTGCAAGCTCAGAAGATGGAACTAGTCATATGATGGCTATGACAACGTTGTTTGCCAATAATGAGTTTAAGGATGGATTGAGATTTTTCGGGTTGCATCGGAGAGATGTTGCAGAGTCTCATATTGCTGTCATTGGTGGTGTTGGGAAATTTGTTGGAGCAAATGGTTATGCAACAGTTAAGCCTGTGAAATTGAGATCTAATGCTGGGAAACAAGGAGCCAATAATAAGCTGCTTTTGTTCAATGTTTATCTCAGTTAATAGATTTCCTGATCAGTTTACATAATGTAAAGATCAAATATTGTTAGGAATATTAGTAGTTACATTGAAATTTGCAAATTTGGACACTTTAGTTAGTCCAGATAAAATCCATATGTATTTCTCAATCAACTTTCAATTTCAAGATTTCTGGTTTCATTTTTGCAGCATACTTCTGCAGTCTGTTAAACATGACATTAAGATAGTTTGCAGAATCTACCAATTGTTGATCACTAGCTTAACTTTGACATAGTAAAAACCAAGTAAGTTGCAGCTTGAAATTTGGCACTGTTTATCAAGTGAAGAACTGAAGATAATAACATATTGTTTTTGCAAATATCATATGGTAAAAGTAAAACTATTATTTGGTCTTAAAACTGCTCATATTGATGAAACCCTTCTTAATTTGGTTTGATGTAGAGCAGTTTAAGAGTTTATCTCTTTTTTACACACTGTGACATAAAGATCTGCATTTTTCCAAGCTAATTTTCAGATTCAACTGCTCAATTGCAAAACTGTTATGCAACCTTTTGTAAATGGATATAGTTGGTTTTTCTTTTAATAGAGTCCAAATATCTGCAATATGCAGTTTCTATTGAACTAAGGTTTCATTGGTATTGAAGTTGTAGCAAAAATGCTATTGAATCTTGATGGCATAAGTTTGGGACATGTCTACCATAGTGAGAACAAGTTACTCTTGAATCCTCAATTTTTCAAGGCCATTTTGGCCTTCTTTCCCTACCTTATTATTAGGCACCTTTTTTTAGTAAGAGAATAGTCTTAGGTTTTAAGTAACCAAAATTCTGCATAATTCTTTGGAAGTGTTTGATTTCATAGACCTTAAACAATTGATAGTAGATATATATTAAACAACTCATCACCTCAAAACTAGATGAAAAGTAAATGAATAAGGGAATTTAAGTGGGAATTTAAAAAAAAAAAAAAAAAAAAAAAAAAGAAAGAAAGAAAAGAAAAGAAAAGCCAATGATTTTATGATTTTGATACTTTGAAGCAGAAACAGCAGTGACTTAACCCTCTGTGACAAAGCAATGATATTAAGGTTATTCCTATTAACATATGTAAGTTACCCAAGAATCTCAGTTTCTTTGGAGTTGGTATGTTTTCTTCCACAACCTGAAAGCTGATGTCAATGTTTGGAGGAAACATGCTTGCTCCATTAATCACTTGAAACATTTTGTCAAAAACATTGAAAATTATAAGACAAGTGTCATAACTCATAATGTCTTATGATCAATTTGGCTTTTTGCAGTCAGGATCATAGAATCATATATGTCGTGAATTAGGTTTTATCCAACTAAAGCACAACCCCATAAAAAAGGGCTTGGAACTGCTCCATATCATCAAATCCACTTTCTCATCATACACTCCCAAAGCTATATACTATAACATTGGAAGCCTCTCACTTTCTCCATAAGTCATAGAGAAAAACAGTTCTCTCAAAATACATTGGTCTTGTTGAACATATCCTTTTAAGTTCTTGACAAGGTGACAACCCAAATGGCTAAAATTGCCATACTCACTAGCAAAGCATTCAAGGCCATAACCTACTACTTCTTATTCCTGGCAATCATCTTCACATGTGCCAACTCAGCAAGACTCCTTGATGAGGTGGAACCACAACCCCAAGTTGTCGATGACATACCTCAGGCGTCAAACCCCGTTGCGACAAGTGTCCCTCCTAATACCTTGCCAAGTGGCCAGGTCCCTGCAGCCATCCCAACTGCCCCAGAGGATGATGGTGCTGATCCACCACTTGCTGATGAAGAGGCACCAGTAGCTACTCCTGCAGCACCCGGTGCTGGCGTGGCACCAGTAGCTGGGCCCGCTGCCACATCAGCAACAACAAGTGCCACGGTGGCAAACCCTGGCCCACATGAGCCAGCATTATCCTTTTTTATGCATGATATCTTAGGTGGATCACACCCATCAGCAAGGGTGGTAACTGGGGTCATTGCCAACTCAGAGATCAATGGCATACCTTTTTCCAAGACCAACAATGACCTTTTCCCAATCCAAGGGGCATCCCCACTTTTAACTGGTTCAAACATTAACAACCTCAGAAACATCAACAATCTCATTAACCCCAACAATGTTCCTTTCCTAACTGGCCTAACAGGAGCCCAAACCAATGCTATTCTTCAAAACACTGGCAACAATGGCAATGTTCTTAATAGTGGCAGCCAACCTTTTGTTCAAGCCGGCCAGCTCCCTCCTGGTTCTCTCCAAAGGCTCATGTTTGGAACCATAACTGTCATTGATGATGAACTGACAGAAGCTCATGAGTTGGGTTCAGCTGTTCTTGGCAAAGCACAAGGTTTTTACTTGGCTAGCTCTTTGGATGGCACTAGTCAAACCCTTGCGTTGACTGTTCTATTGCATGGAGGTGATCATGGACATGAAGATGCCATTAGTTTCTTTGGTGTTCATCGTACCGTGTCGCCGGATTCACAGATTGCAGTGGTTGGAGGGACAGGGAAATATGAGAATGCTAGAGGGTATGCCACTGTTGAGACTCTTCACCAGGAGGATCAACACATAACTGATGGTGTGGACACAATCCTTCATTTCAATGTTTACCTCCTTGACTAAATCTTCATCTTTGTGACTACTTGGATTTGGTTTCATGGTTTCAAATTGGTCTAGCATTCTGATTATAGTGTGGTGGAAAATTCTAAGTGTGGATTTCATATGTATAATGTATTTAAATCATTTTATGTTGAAAAACTTTAATGAGAAATTTCTTCTATTTCTGTACATTGATCTCTCTCTCTCCCCTTAAATTTTCTTGGGTTGCAATGGATTTGGAGATTGATTATAACTATTGAATTAACATCTAAACTGAAAAAATATTAATATAAATTTTACTATATAAATTTGCAGAAAGAATACATAAAGGAACAAATTTGTTTCAAAAGATAACAAAGTAATGACATTCTTCAATGGTAGCAGCAACCCACTCTTTGTCTCCATTATACTAATCATTAAGAAAAGGAAATTTGATGACAAGCTATTCCGAGGTGAATTTTTATAGTAAATGAAGGGATGTTTCAAAATTTCCTGACAGATGCAAATATATGGCTATGAATAGCGTTTGAAGAGAAGAGTTGGTTGCAATGTTGGACAAACAAATTCAGAATTTTCAATTTCTTTCAGATTTGACAATAAAATACAAACTAGACATTTGCAAATAATTCACTTCAAATTACAATTTTTTGAATCACTTGAATTAAAAATCCACATAACTGACTTCTCAAATCACATTCTAATAGGTAAGATAAACAGTGAACTCCAGCACAGTCTGAAAGCCATCAGTTTCCTGCTGATTAGTCCCTGCAGGTAAAGTCTTAACAATGGCAAAACCCTTGGCATTAACATACTTTCCTGTACCACCCATGACAGCCAAATGAGATTCTGATACACCGGTACGATGAACCCCAAAGAAGCTAAGGGTATCAGCATAATGTCCACTCTCAAACATAGCTGTAAATGCCATTGTTTGACTGGTGCCATCAATTGAACTAGCCACATAGAACCCTTGTGCCTTGCCAAGGAAGCCAGAGCCTAGCTCATGGCCTTCTGTCAATTCATCATCAATGACAGTCATGGTTCCAAACATGAGCTTTTGAAGTGCAGATCCTGTTGGAAGTTGGCCTCCAGTTGTAATTGGGAAGTTCAATGCCCCATTCAAGTTGTTGCCATTGTTTTGCAACATGGCTTGAGTGTTGCCACCAAGGCCAGTGAGCAATGGAATGTTGTTGTTGTTAATAAGGCCAGTGTTACCACTGTTTTGGTTTATTCCACTGTTCACTGGCAAATTTGCACCATTAGGCTTGGCAAATGGAAGCTGACCGTTGATTGCCGGGTTACTAACCACACCGGTCACTGCTAGAGCAGTAGGGTTTGACCCTCCTAGGATGTCATGCATAAAAAAGGTTAGGGTGTGGTCAGGGTCAGGGTTAATAGGATTGGCACCAGAAGTTGCACCCACACTAGGATTAGGCTGTGTGCCTGATGGGGTGGGTAATGGGGGCACATTGGTGCCAGGTGTCACAGCCCCATTGGACGGATTCGCGGGTTGCTCATCAAGCATTCTTGCTGAAGTGGAGAATGCAATTGTGAAGGTTATGAGAAGGATAGAAATGAGTTTGTAGGCTTCCATTTGATATTTTCTGGAAAGGGAAAATCAGCTACAAGGTTTAGGAAAATTTGCTAGACTTGGTATTTTTTCTTGATGGCTTGAAGGATATGTAAGTGTATGTATATATATAGTTTGAGTTTTGGGGCAAGGGCTAGTTAAAAAGATGGAGTTGGTAAACCCTTTCTATTTCTAATGTTTGCTTTTAGAATCTCAACCATTTTGCAGCAAGTTTATAGTAAGTGGATGAGGAAGAATATTTGGAATAGTGGCCTATGGTTTAGCTCACCTAAGGAACTTCATGGAACCTTTTCCCACTTCTACCAGATAGACTTTTTTCAAGTTTCAACTGCAAAAATAAGCACCCAAATTAAAAATTAAGCCATTTAGAAAGAGAAAGTTGATTAGTCATACTCATACCTAAAAGTATTCAACTATGTTTGACCCAATTGTTTATGGACCAAAGGGGAGAATATGATGCTTTCATTGGTGAATCTTCATAGGTATAAAATGAAAAAAAAAAATCTAGCAGAGCTTTGTTTCAGCAAATAGGTCCTTGCAGTTGCAGGGGATGAGGTGATCCTTGATAAACAATATTTTACTGTTTTTCAAAAATTAGTAAGTTGCAAGTTGTATGTTCCCATTAATGATTTTGCAAAATCCTTGTAAATTTGATGTGAATTTCTCAACTTTCCAATCTGCAAAATATAATGTATTTACAGATTAAAAGATTGCATATAGGTTTTGTTGACTCCGTGTAATTTTTGATGATCACAAAACATTTCTCCTTGATATTTAATTAAGTCTAATTAAGTGTGTAGGCTTTAAAGAAAATCACTTTGAATTTATTTGGAGTGCAAAAATCGAATTTGGAGAAAGCCTTAAACAATATTGAAGATTAATATGAAGTTTGGAGAAGCTTACATAAGGGTTACCTTGAAGAAACATGCAAAGAAAGGCAAATATTCGAAATTTGGAGTCTGGATGGTTTTAGTCGACTGAAACTGGCGTTAAAAGTGCCAATCATGATGTGCCCAATCTGTATGAATAGTAACTTGTCATGCAGTACACTTTTAGTCGACTAAACCTGGTGTTAAAACTTTCCTGACAGTGTCAGTCTCACTACAGGACAAAAAAACAGCTAGTTTGAAAAAGTGGAAAAAGTGCTATAACGGCTAGAAAAGAGCTCAAACGGCTAGAAACTTGTGAGAGTGTATATATACACATCATTAAAGCCTTTTGAAGTGATCCAAGAGTGAGATTATTCATTGTTCATCATTATTGAAGCCAAGAAGTCATTTTTTCTCTTTGTTCTTCATTCCTACTAGTTTTGACAGAAAATTTGTATTGAGCTAAAATTTGTATTTGGGATCTTTGGGAGATCATTGTACTTCTTTATTCATCTTTTCTTGGGTAGAAACAAGTTAGGATCAATTTGTTTTGAAGATTAGAGCTTGGGGAGAGCTCACTTTGTAAAAGGCTTGGTGGAAGCTAGAATTTCACCGGTTTAGTGAAGTGTTTGTGAAAATCCTTGATTGGGGAGATTAAGGTAGAGGATGCAGGTGTGGGATCACCGAACCTCTATAAATTGTGAGTATTCATTTTCTCTAAACCTTCCTTTTACTTTGTGTTGCAATTTCTCATCTTTCTATCTTCAAATTTCATCTATTTCATCTACCCTTTTACCCAACTTTGCAAAAGTTCTTGAGGTTGCCATAAATTGTTTAAAAGTGCTATTCACCCCCCCTCTAGCACATTATCAAGGGCCTAACAATTGGTATAAGAGCTTAACCCATTCTTTTAAGGCTTAACATCCTTGGGGAAGATCTTAATGGCAACACAAAATACTCATCTAGTTGAGGGTCAACCCATAGATAGACCTCCCTTGTTTGATTGCACAAATTATGAGCTTTGGAGCACTAGAATGGTTATATTTATCAAAACTTATGATTATGAGGTATGGGATGTAATTATGGATGGTCCTTTTGTGCCTACAAAGAGCTCCAATGCTAGAAGAAAGAAGATTGCAAAGACTATGAGTGAATGGTCAATGGAAGAAAAGCGAAAAGTGCAAGTAAATTTCAAGGCCATAAATGTTCTTCATTGTGCTCTAAGCCAATCCGATTTTGGTCAAATTTCAACATGCTCCAATGCCAAAGAAATTTGGGAGAAGTTGAAGAACGATTACTCCACATTAAAGGTTGAGGCATCCAAAGCTAAAGTGGAAGCTAATCTTTGCTTGATGGCCATAGAAGATGAAATTGAGGTAACTCCTAATTTACCCATTATTCATGATAATAAGGATATGCAAGATGATTATGATAGTTTGTGTGATGAATTTGATAAACTTATTTTTAAATACAAAGTTTTGAAAAAGAAAGCCAATGCATTGAATGATGATCTTGAAAAGATTAAAATTGATTTTCAAAGTGTTTTTGATAATAGGAATATGCTTCAAGTAGAATTAGAACATGCAAAAAATGATTATGATGTCTTGAAGCTAGATTTAGAGAGTAAGAGTAAAGCCTTGCAAGAGGCACTTATTGATAACTCAACTCTAAGGCTTACAATTGATGAATTATCAAAATCAAATTTGAAAAAAGATATAGGAAGAAATGCTTCTCTTGAATATTCTCATCATGCATCACATGTATATTGCTTTAATTGTGGAAGGAGAGGTCATCTCTCTTATGATTGCTATCATAAGGGTGGTAACCATCCTAGAACAAAGATGATTTGGGTACCTAAAGGTTCCCATGTTTTAACTAACCCTCAAGGACCCATCAAAGTATGGGTACCTAAAGTTCAAACTTGAAAAGTTGTGAATGTAGGTTGAGCAAGAGTAAAAGGATCAAACATTGAAAGCTCAACCGGAAAAAGAAATAGCCATGAGGCTTTGTACATGGCTATTCAAGGAACATGAATGGAAAAGCTTGATTGGACAAGATGAGGAAGTGTAATATTTGGTAACAACTCCAAAGGTGTATTCCAAGGAATTGGAACC